>JANAVB010001399.1:4754039-5056539 GCA_029216955.1 Iris pallida | reverse complement strand
GAGGTTCAGTAAGACAGAGAAGAGGAAAAGTGTTTATCAGTCAAGGGTTTAGTAATGAAGGGGGTTTAGAAACAGTAAAGCAAGGGGCAGCATGGGCAACATCACATATGCTACATTTGGTTTGGCCAGGTAAGTTTTTGCCTATGAACAGTAGACATGGAAGAGGGCATGACTGCCTAGTATACAGCAGATGGCAAATTTCCTGTGAAGAAAATTAGAAGTAGGGTGGGGGTTTGGATTAGAAAGGTTGTGCGAGACATAAATGTATAATTAGATAGGTGGATGGTATGAATACATAATAGATGTTGTGTCATGTGAGTGTGTGTCAGGAGGGAAATAGAGTGAAAGGGGCAACAGAACAGTATGGGGCAAGGATATGGCAGTGTGAACATTAGTAGGTGTATCCTAGGTTCTAAATGTGGTGAACTCGAGGGAAGGGTCTGTGTGCATATTACAGTAGGAGCTCATTTATGTTATGGGCAACAGGCTTGGGTGGCTTGGTTTGGCCTGGCCATGTGTTAGCCTGCTGTATGAGTATAGGTTAGAGTGTTCTGTAGAGTGAAGGGTAGGTAGCCTCTGCGTGTGTGTCAGATATAGATAAGTAGTGTGTGACTTGAAACAAGTAAAATAGAGTGCAGGTGGTATGTGAGCATATGATGTTACCTGTACAGGGGAAGGTGAGTGATAGGCCATGTAGATAGGTGGTTTAGTAGAAAGGAGAAGGGAGAGAGAAAAATAATATATATATTGAATAGATAGTTAGAGGGATTGATGAGCTAGATAGGGAATTTGAGGGCTAGAGTGGGTTGTACAACATGTAAGAGGGTTTATGAAGTAGGAGGTACTGAGAATTTGAGAGAGAGTTGAGCGTAGCCTGTGTATCATTAGAAATAGCTACAACAGTAGTTAATAAGGAAAGAAGGCAGCAATAGGTTTTGTTCAGGCTTGGATAGGTAGAGATGAGTATCTCACATGTGTAAAGGATATCTAGGATAATAGGTAATGTGTATGTGCTAAGGTATAGGATAGTGAGTTTAGGTGGTTGGTTTACCTATGTGATATACATAGGATATGGGATAGGGTTCAGGTATTGGTTTTACTTAAGTGATATAAGGTATGGGTTGATACATAGGTGATAAGGCAATTTAGCTAAGGTATGGTACCATAGCGTATATGTATGTACTATATAGATAAGCTACAAAAGGTATCGACCTAGTATAGACTAGAATACCATGGTATGGCAAGGTATGTACCCAAAAACCTAGGTTTAATCTAGATTGACCTAGTTTAACAAGATATTGAACCAATTGACCTAGTTTGACCTAGATATGACGTGGAGACCCAGAATCGACTTAGAATAGCATGTTTATGATTCTAAAACACAAATTGACATTCATATTCCATATTTATGTCTTCGAGGCACCGTATCGAACACTGTTGACATTTCACACCGGATCTCAGGCGAGTACATTCTTTGATAATTTTATGTTTTATGATATCTTCTATGTTTCTTGTATTTAGTGTAGATATCCTTGATATTTCTTGACAAATTGGTTACACGGATTGATATTTCTGAATTCCGTCATGAGATGTTATTCCTTATATATCTTAGTGTATCTTGTGCGACCTTGCTGTTGTTCTTGTGCATTGTATGGACATCGATTCCTGCGAAGGCTCGCGAAATTCCTAGAGAATCTCATGTTGTAACGTGCTATGGTTGGATCCACAATACTAGTCGGGGGCGGAATGTATTAGCATAGATATGTGATCAATACTCTCCTTGCATCAAGTCTTGAATAGTATTAATCATACACGGCACGTACGTTAACCATGCCATAAACTCCTGTATCAAGTTCCTAAGCCGATCACATGTTGAAACTAGTGCTCACTTTACATAGATAGTATTATTTTTGATTCTTGTACATGGTATAACATGTTCTCTTGCTCTCACACTCATTACAGTTTTACTTATACCTTACTATGTTCATGTACATGCTACTTCATCTTGTATATTCTATCTATTTATTGCTACATAGTCTTTATCATTTACTGGAACTATTATTAAAAATGTAGTTCACTCCAATCCTAACTAGATATATTTTTCAGACGACACAGAGGACGAGTGCCCTACCTATTACGCCCCTTCGGATGTGGTAGGCAATCGGGAGACTCTGATTCAGGAGGGTCTAGTTTCGGCAGATGAGCCTTATTTAGCGACTCATTAGGCTAGATTTGTACTGGACTTTGTCTCCAGTTGATTACTCATGGCATGTTATTGTTTTAGACTTGTATTTGAGATTGTTGGCTCTTAGACTTTTCGGACTTGTATTATCTTTATGTTAGACTTTTCTGGATATTTCATATCATGTAGTCTTTTATCTTTTCGTTCCATTTATCTTTCTTAGAGTATTGTGATTTAGTATAGATATATTATCATTACTTGTCCTCCATTTGGAGATGACTATCTCGATAGGTTATGATATTTATATTGTTAGTCAAATTAGTTAGACCTAGACAGCGTTCTACCGTCGATGTTGTGGCGTAGGCTGGGCACTGTCACGCACTCGTGCCCCTATATCGGGTGCAGGTCGTGACAGACAAACTCATCATCAATTGCTTTTTCTTAATCCGAATTTAGTGGTAGTTGTGTTGATGCCCTTGAGAGTAAATCGGTGGCAGTAGACAGTTTAAATATTCTACCCAAAGCTTCATAGTTGGAGAAACCCTTTGTCCGAAAGACTCTTGTTCCCGTGTTCGCCTACAATATAATAAAATGTTTAAATGATTGTGTATAATCTAATATTTTATGTAAACTGATATTTAAAATAAAATATATGCACTTGGATGTAATTATCCCACACATCATTTTCAGTCGCCATTGTGTTAGTCTGACTATCCCATCAGAATCCAAATTTATCTTTTAGCTTCTCAAATTCTTGGAACTTTGTCCTTAACCGACTATGTTTGTCTTAGGTTATTTGACACTAAAATTACGGTTTAGTTGGGATTTCAGTTGTACGACAAAATTCTGCCAAATCATGTTACTAAAACTAGAAGTCCTTAGATTGTTCTTCTTCACTTCAGCGTCCATCATAGACACAAATGTATTTTCAATTGGTGAACTCCATAAACCCAAAAGAAGATTATGGTTAGGGTTTCGATTTCTCGAGGGAGGTACGCGAGAGGACAAAGCCACATGAAAGTGGATCAACTCCCTGTCGAGGTTTATATGGGAAGGGAGAGAAGTTAGCGGATGAAGGGAGTGGGAGGAGAGAGAACGTTGGAAGAGGGTTCTCAGAACTAAGTAACGAGAAAAAGGAGAAAAGTAAACTCTGAAATGAGGTTTGAGTCAGTCTTTGAAAGCTGCTTTAAAAATTCACAACTGGCAATTTTTTGGGAGTGTCAACTAGGGGTGAGTATTATTCGGTTTTGGACCGAAAATCGAACCGAACCGAACCGATTCGGTTCGGTTTTAAAAAAATTCGGTTCGGTTTCGGTTTTGAAAATACTAAATTTTCTTATTCGGTTTCGGTCCAAAACCGAAAACCGAATAAGAAAATTTAATTAATTAATTTATATATATATATATATATATATTTTTTTTTTGAAGAAAAGGTAAATTTTATTAAAGAACTCACTATCAGAATGTCTTACAAAACACCACCCAACTATCAGCTATACACTGCTACTTATTTTAGCAGACAATCCATATCTCTTGTGATATTGTTTATAATTCCTGCGATAGAGATGGCAACCCCATCAAAGATTCTCCTATTCCGCTCTCTCCACACATGCCACACCACAGACAGCAACCAAGACCGAGCTGTGTAGAATCGCTCCTTCTCCTGGTTCTTCATGGCCAATAGCGTATTCACAATCCCCATCAAATTCCTATCCGTACCACTTATAATTCCCGCCCTGCTGCTAGTGTATGTCCATACGTGTCCCGACACGGAACATTGAAAGAACAAGTGATCACGCGACTCCTCCTCCACGCCGCAAAGTACGCACAAAGTACTGTCAATCTGGACTCCGAATCTCGACAAACGGTCCCTCGTCAAAAGTCTATTTCTAATAGCTTTATAAGCACATAGCTTCATTTTCATAGCACTCTCTTTGGCCCACACCACATCCGCCCAATCTACCTTCGGGTGTTGTGGGCGAATTCTGTCATAGACCCTCCTGCTGTCGAACTCCTCAGACCGAGTATCCGCCCACTCCCAGTAATCTCGAGTGGCCGCGTGGTCCAGTTGGACTGAGGGAATCTCCTCCGCTATCGCTCGGATGGCCGGTCGGTTGTCCAGCTGCCATGTCCCATTCAATAGGATAGCACACACCTGCTCATTCCTTCCCACCATTTCGAAAACATGCCATCCCAATCTTTCGACTAAACTCTGCCCATTTAACCATGGATCGAACCAGAGGTTCGTCTGTTCCCCTTTACATATAACCCGGCAAATATTGGACTTCAGGGTCGGCCGCACTCGCAATATGTTCTTCATTGTAACAGAGAAGTTATTGTTTATTTGAAGGGTCCAGAAATTCGAACCCTTCAGATATTTACTCCTCATCCACCTCGACCACAGCGAGCCACCAACTAATATTTTCCATGCCATTTTTAGGACTTCAACTTCCCGCATCTCTCGGATGGACCGCACACCAATTCCTTCTTCCTCCTTGCTTCGACACAACTCGCTCCATGTGATGATATGCATGCCTCCACGCCACACAAAGTTAGCGCACATTGACTCTATCCGCTGGATCGTCTTATCAGGAATGTGAATAGCCTGTAACCAATAAGAAGTAATAGCCAGTATTATCGATCTTACTAGTTCAATTCTCCCGCCGAACGACAATATCTGCGACTGCCAACCCTCGAGTCTGTTCTGGATATATTGAATAAGCCCTTGGCAATCAGCATCCCGAGCATATGACACTGATAGTGGAAGACCAAGATATTTGACCGGTAATATGCCTTTCTCGATTTGGAGGAGGTTCGACCACAACTCCGTCTCTTTGCAAGTTTTGTTGAAATAAACTTGGCTCTTATCCCTGTTAAGTTGAAGTCCCGACAGCTGCCCGAACTCATATATAACCCTGTTCAGAGTCTCAATCGATCTGTTGGTTGGCTGAATGAATACAAGTAAATCATCTGCATAGATTAGATGGGAAACTACCGGATCAACTCGATGCAAAAGAGGAGTCAGCTGTCCTCTGTGCACTGCAATATCCATTAGGCACGTGAAATATTCCATAACAATAGTGAATAGGTACGGAGATAATGGGTCGCCCTGGCGCAGACCACGGTTGCTTCCGAAGAATCCATGCGGTTGCCCGCGAATCAGTATCGAGAAAGAAGGCGAAGAGACGCACTCCTTGACGCGATCCACCCACCAACTGGAAAATCCCATACTGCTGAGCATATTGTACACAAACTCTCTGCTGACCGTATCATACGCCTTCCGCAAGTCGAGCTTTATGCACCCTTTTCCTCCGCCAACTTTATTGAAGTCTCTTACAAGCTCGTGAGCTAACATGCAGTTTTCCGCAATGGATCGACCCTTAATGAAAGCCGCTTGGTTGTGAGAAATCAATTCCTGCATAATATCCTGCATGCGATTACACATAATATGCGTAATAATTTTATAAATAAAATTGCAACATGATATGGGACGGAAATCTCCCAGAGAGTGAGCACCCTCCATTTTTGGTATCAGGCATAAGAATGTGTGGTTCAGTTGTTTAAGTAATTTCCCTGTCCTGAAGAACTCCTGAACCACCTGCATCACATGCTGTCGCAATACACCCCAGTGTTTTTTATAGAATACTGCATTAAACCCATCGGGTCCCGGGGCCTTATTTGGATCAGCGTTAAGAACAACTGCTTCCACTTCTTCAACCGAGATGGCCTTCTGTAATCTGGCATTGCCCGCTTCCGTAACCACTCTCTTACAAATAAGTTCAGGAACTTGTAGCCGATCCTGCCCATGATTGTATAGCTCAGTATAATATCGAGTAGCTTCCTCAGCAATTTCTTTCTCCTCTTTCATAGTTGAGCCGTCAGTGCCAATGATATGCCCCAACGAATTGCGATTCTGACGGGCACGAATAGTGGCATGGAAGAATTTCGAGCACCTGTCCCCGTCTTTTAGCCACGAGCATTTGGCTCTTTGTTGTAACTGCACTTCGTCATGGAACCGACCACGGCGAGCTTCCTCTTGTAATTCGACCTCCCTGGCCGCTAAACTAGCATCCATTGGATGCTTCTGCAATTCCTCTTGTACCCGCTTCAATTCGGACTCGATTTCATCTACCCGAGGCTTTGGCCGAAGCTTATTCCAAGTTTTCAAAGCAAATTTAATAGATTTAAGCAAAGACACAAACTTAAATTGCGCCGTACCTGTTATTTCCAAGTTGCTGCCGACTGTTACTGCCTCATTGTAACCATCCTGGAGTGGCCAGTTGTTACAATAACGGAAGGGAAGTCTTTGTTTTCGGTTCTCTGGAACCAGACGAACCAATAATGGAGAGTGGTCGCTCGATCCCCTGTGAAGGCCTTCCGCTTTGCTATGTGGATACAGCTCAAGCCATTTATGATTGCATAAGGTCCTATCTAGTTGGCAGCATATACGTCCAACCACCGAACTGTTGTCCCACGTCCATAAGTGCCCAGTTCTTTCCAAGCAAGACAACCCAGAAGCCAAAAGACAATCTTAGAAATCTGCTAAGATGTGTCCAGGGACCGGTCTCCCTCCTTTCTTCTCGTCAGGCGTCAGAATAGCGTTGAAGTCCCCGCTTAGGACAAGAGGGAGGCGATTATCCACCATTGCAGCCACCTGAATGATATCCTTCCATAGCTGGTATCTGCGTCTTCGATCATTGTGACCGTAGACCGCACCTACCATCATTCGGAATCCACCCGTATTTGTCAACTCTACAGCAATAACTTGTTCTGACATGAACTGAACTTGTCCCGACCATAGCCGGGCGTCCCACAACACCCATATACGTGCCATCTCGCACATACGAAGGTTATGAGTCGATTCCCACTGGTGGGGAACACGGCTACGAAGCTTGTTTTCTGATTTAATTTTGCTCTCCAAAATAGCAACAATGTCGCATTTGCTACCTTTCATCCTAGTCTGAATCTCTCTCCACTTCCCGATGGAGTTAGCCCCTCGCACGTTCCAAGATAGGAACGACATTTAACAACTATGATTAGTGTCCAGCCTGCTCCGATCGTTCTCCCTAGGACATGTCGGGGGACGACCGTATTCAACCATTCTCCTCTCCTCCTGTGTTACTTGCACGTCATTACCGTCGTTGGGTTGTACGTCAGACAGTAGACCCTGCCACTTCGGATGCTCCTTTGTGAGAATCTCTCCGTTCTCTTGCTGGTTCTTCCGCATCTTCCCTTGAGAATTCTTCGTGTTATTTTCTCTTCTTCTCGCCTTATAGTTATTCCCACCTTCCGCTTCCTCTTCATCCCCATCCTGCGGCCTTGTCTCCGGATCACATTGTCTAGATTCCTGATGTTGGGAAGCCACCACTATAGCAAGCCTATTTTCTAAGAACCGGTCAGAGTCTATTTGGGCTCCCTCTGGTCCATTGCGCTTCCCCAGTATGGATTTAGTAGCAGCCGCGTCATTGTCAGTCACCATGCCCTCCATTTCCTCCATGTCCTCCATTAAGTTGGCATTCTTCGATAGGTCACTACTTCCGTCCAAGGGACTCAATCTTTCTCCCGGTGTATCCGTTCTCTCCCTGTCCGATGCCCCATTCATGACCGTCTCCACCTCCCCACACTCATCTTTCTCTGTCTCCCCACTCTCCCTCTCCAGACGGGAAGAATCAGAACAGTTGATCTTTGTGTGTCCGAAGCACCTGCATGACTCACAGGATGGGGGTACCCACTCATATTCCACGTCCTGTTGATGCCAGTTTCCACTCGGTAGCACGATATCAATCTTCCTTGGGAGACAATCATTCGCCGTGATTTCGACGAAAATTCGAGCATACGAAAGCCTTTGCCGCCTTGCCGTAGGCGTATCTGTCCGGATAGGTTTACCCACCATGCTCGCCAACTTCATTATGGACGGGTTACTCCACAACTGAGGTGATAACCAAGGAAGACGAATCCAGATTGGAACCGTAGTCAACCGGTCCTTCTCAAAATTGGAGGCCGGCAGCCAACGTTTGAGAACAACTAGACGCCCATCAAACGTCCATGGACCCCCCTCCAGAATCCGGGTAAGATCCTCTTCAAGATCAAATTTGATAAAGTAGAACCCATTTTCTCGCGAAAAAATTTCCATGCCACCTTTTGGACGCCAAACTCTGAGGGCGTACGCCTTCAATTGGCCGTAGAATGGTTTGTTTCCCATCACATACAAGACGAGAGTATTCTTCCAATACTCTGTCGTTTCCTGAATATCCTCTTCGGATATCTCCACCACCTTCGTCCCGTTGATGATACTGGGCTCCACGTATTGCAGGTCGACTTCCTCCTGCACCGGGGCAGGACGGCATATTTCTACCCATGAGACGGGTTTCGAAGTAAGGCCCCCTCCTGCCGATTGCTTGTCCCTCCGGCCCTTCGGGATGGATCCCTGTTGATCAGCGTTGGTTTCAACCACAGCCTTCCCTTCTCTCCTTCTCATCTGGGGTAGGTATCCGCTACCGGTTTGCTTGGTCGCACGTCCCTGCTTTCTGCTCTCCTAGAGACGAGAGTCCTGCCATGGGCGTTGGTCCCCCCATCGACGGCCTGCTTCCTTTGATCCCCGGACAGACCCCCATGCGGGTGGTTTGGTGCCCGCCGTTTTATCTCTGATTTCCGACGCCATCGACCGCCTTCTCCTCTCGACTGTGGTCCAACCCCCACCGGCCTCCCGAGCTCCGTCCGCCTCGTCTAACTCTATACTTGGCCGATAACCCTCGGCGGCCGCCGAGGATTTTGGACCAGGGTCGCCAGGATCGCTCCCTAACCCTAACGCCATTCTTATATATATATATATATATATATATATATATATATATATATATATATATATATATATATATATATGTGTGTGTGTGTGTGTGTGTGCGTGTGCGTGTGTGTGTGTGTGTGTGTGTGTACTATATATATAAGTATTAATATATATAGGTACATACTAAATATATATAGGCATATACTAAATATATAGGTATATACTAAATATGTCTATGTATATTTAGTTACTATATATATTAACAAAAAAAGCTCAAAAAAATATGAATAAACCGAATAAACCGAAAATCGAACCGATTTAATTCGGTTCGATTTGATTCGGTTTTGGGCCAATTCGGTTCGGTTTCGGTTTTGCTTATTCGGTTTCGGTCCAATTCAGTTTTGGGTTATTCGGTTCGGTTTAAACCGAATAAACCGAATGCTCACCCCTAGTGTCAACTTATAACTTGTGTTGTCCAAACAACTTTTTATCTATTTTTTGAGTTAAAACTCAGAAAGCTGAGTTGTAACCAAATGCACCCTGAAGTTGTTTCAAAATCAAGTCACTTGAACATTTATTTAATCGAGACATAAAATAATTGGAGCAGTGGAGACATGAGAAAAGCGATTACGCATTTGAGCATATGTGTGAACATTATTCGATTTTAGAACAAAAATCGAACCTAATCGAACTAAATAAGAGATTCGGTTCGGTTTCGATTTTGAATACTAAAATTATTTATTCGGTTTCAGTTTTAGATTTCGATTTCGATTTCAGTCCAAAACCGAAAACCAAATAAGATTTATGCAATTATATAAATACTCTTAATTTTATACATATTTTCTGATTAAAACTTTGTATATTTTGAAAACAACATTTTTATGTGTATGTTTTGAAGCTCAAGATTGATAATTTAACAACTAATCCAACTTTGTTCACAACTTTGAAATGCAACATATGTATGTATAAAAATTACCATTATATTAACCTCGATTTCAACTATGGGCCCCGGCCCATTAAACAATAGAAATATTCCAACCGAATAAACCGAATTAATTTGCTTGTTCGGTTCGATTTAGTTTCGATTTTTGGCTAATTAGGTTCGATTTCGGTTTTGGATTTTTAGAATTTCAGCTTATTCGATTTGGTTGAAACCAAATAAAACGAACGCTCACCCCTATTTGAGCATTTGGTCAGAAGCCTGTACTAACGAGAGGATTGGAGGATTTGAACACCTGTCCACAAATATCGATAAGTATTTTTTTGGCTGAAAGTAAAATGTGTATTTCTTTTTTTTGAATTTCATGTCAGTTGTTGTCTGATAAAATGACTTTTAATATTTGAATATGTGATATTTTGTAACTTGGAAGTGGTCAAATTTATACTTTCAATATTTGGATGACTATGTAAGAGGTGGTAAAATAAAATTGTATTATAATGATAACAAAAACAATTAATTAACTAACAAAGTTAATAAATTATTAATACTATTATGGAACTTTTTAATTGAAATATTAATAATTAACATTACAAAAAAAAAAACAGAATTAATTAATTGATTGGAATTTTTTTAAAATGATTATTGATAACCTTAATCAAACAAAAACAATCATTTTACTTATTTTAATTTATGCATATTAGCAACAAAAAAATTATCTAGTGATAATATACTATAAATAATATTGTTATTTTGAAAAATTATATTATATTTGGGAGCATCTTTGATGTGTCCTATACATTCTTCATATGCATTAAGGACATGGTTTAGATTTTTTGAGGGTATATAGTTCTTAGGTAATAATTTAACGACACTTTCCGTATTTAAGTACTAATCCATCCAAATTTAATATTAAGTTAAAATTATTACTAATTAGTACGTTTATTAGAAACTAATGTATAAAACAAAGGTAGTGTGCTAAACATATTAAATTTAATAAAAATATATTAAAAATTGGTATTCCTTCCACATTTGCATTAGAAATGCGAATGTCAAATGGGTCAGAATGGAATCATTTAGTTGGCAATATGAACCGAGGCCAAATTATTGAACGAGTTCATGTTGCCAGTTCGATGGTACGAGCACTGAATCAGATTCCATTTGTTGGCAAAAGTAACACACTTTCTCACGACTCTCCTCCAACCAAAGATACCCTTATACCCATATTGAGAAAATATGTGTAACCATTTATTTATTCATTTCACATAAAAGCCGTATCACATTTTGTCTTCTTTAGGCCATCTCCAATGAAAATTTTTAAAATTGAATTTCTATCCTATTTGTGGTTGTACTTTATGAAAATTTCTATGTAGAAATAAGAGAGATACAAACCCCAATTGGAGATGGCCTTACCACTGAAAGATATAGAAACGAAATGCATTGGTTTGCTACCTATGCTGATTTAATGTTTTGTGTGCTTGTTCCCGGTGGTCTCTATACTATGAGGACATTTTTATTTTATTAACGAAAAATCCTGTATAATTTTCATCATGCTCTCTGTATAGAACATAGAAGATGTACATTTTCACAAACTACTACTCGAATAAGAACAAAATTACTTTTTTGGCCGCGAACCGGAGAATTATTTGTCTTTGTTTTTTATCATTCTCAACAAGAAAAAAAAAAAAAAAACTAAAAACTAAAAGCACACACAAGAAGTGATGCTACACTAGCCACCAAAATGAAGACATAAAGTACCAACTGTGTGTTTTTCTGTTAATGACAGACTTAGAATTTCAGAATTATAGTTAGATCTTTCTTAGATTTGTTTAGAGATTTTATCATGTATTGTATTGAGAATTTCAGGATTGTATAATTTTATTCATATTACCGGATTTGTCTCCGGATGATATTGTACCAATAACTTGTAGATTGTGGTGATTCTGGGAACGTGTATAGTAGCTGTGTTGTTTTATATATCTTGTATCTTGGAGTTTTTCTTAGAATTGTACAGCTTACTTCGTCGTGTCCATCGACGAAGGCTGGGCGTGTCCGACTCGTGTCCGATTATTCGGGAGCGGTTCGTGACAAGGAGGGAGCAAGAACACATTTCATCCACATCTAGCAATTCTAAATTAATAATAAATGTAAAGTGCGAAACAGTTTAAGAAACAATATATTTTTGCATTTAATAGTAAAAAGACCAACAAGCGAGATGATGTCAATGTCCAGAATGATGCAATGCTAAGCTAGTGTTTGAGTATATAACAGGACCTGTGACCGGCTGGATAGAGGCAATATGTATACTAACGTTTCGGCCGAAACGAATAGTATACGGTACGGCTCAACCCACAGTGAGGTTGGGGTTAGCGCAGACATGTAACAAGCGAGATTTGGCTTTGGTCACAGACGTTATACTACTCCCCCAAGCAATCCCCAAGCAATGAGTCAATGAGTCAATAATCAACATGTCAAGATAGTCATCCAGCAATCCATCAACCTATGTGGAGTCCGAGAGGGATCCACGGTGAATCAGTGTAACTATACTACATGTAACTAACTGATGCATACATTTAATTATCAAAATAAAAGTGCAGACATGGATTAGATATGAACTTGCCTCAGAATATTCCTTGACTTTGCAGCAACCAGAAAATGACTGCTAGGGTTTACGAATCAGAACCTACAAGATTGTAACGTCAGTTTTAGTAACCAGGATTACGCCCTAAATCCAAGGTATAAAACTAGGCCAGGTCTACAGGTTGGTGATCTTAATTGGAAACCATTTGTACATAAAGATAGTTTTTGTTACAAAAATGATATTAATATATAACTATTTAAGTAAATATAGGTTTTGTCGTAAAATAAATAATTTTTAAGAAAATTACTAAAAATGTATTTATTTGAAATTAATAATTTTGTAGGAAAATAGATTTATCTAAATAATATTTAAAAGTAGAATTTATTTATTGGGATTAATAATTAACAAAAACGATTTTTCTTAAAAAATATCTTTTAACCATTTTTTCGAAATTTAAAAGAGAAATTAACTTTAAAAACTAAAATAGTTCTTTTGCATAAAAATACGATTTTCTTGCCAAAGTTATGGTTTTAAATTAATACAAAATATTTCGTTTATTAATACTAAATAACCATCCTTTTTTACCAAAAATTAATTATTTTAACAAATAAAACTCTTTTATGAAAATTACTTAGCTTTTCTTTATTAATCTATTTACCAAAAACTTTTTTGATTTAAAAACACTTAAAAGGAGAATATATGTATAAGAAATTAATTATACAATTTTACCTACAACTTGTAAAGAGTATTAATTTTAACAAAACTTTATTTACTAATACTTTAATAACACTAAAACTTTTGTTAACCATTTACTAAATGATTATTAGGTTTTTAGAAATACAATCCAGTTTATAATCACATAATTAAACAATCTAATTCATTAATCCACATTTTAATTAATTAAAGATTAAACAACAGCAACCTAAACAAAGTTTCCTAAAAAGTAATTATTACAAACCATGCTACTAATTAACACAACAGAACTAAAACAACAATTCTACAGAAACCAATTAATCCATAGAACGGTCTCTAAGGACAGAATATGAAATATGGGTTCTGTGAAGAAATGATAGAAAGAAAGGGAAAGGATTTACCCAAGACTTGAACGAAGGAGTACCGAGGGGAGGCCTCAGACTCGCAACAATGCCGGGATTGACGAGCACGGACACGTGCGCGCACACGGGCGGACACGTGGGCGAAGGTGCGCGGAACCGGGGCACGCGCGGGTCTGGCGGACGGCGATGGGTGGCCGGCTGCTGCCGGACGGGCGGCGGTTGTAACGTCCCAGTCCCAAAATACGTAGGACTAGAACGTAATCATGCCAGCTGTATACATACGAAGTATATGGACCCTCGTATATATACATAAGCTGTAAAATGCAGTAACCAAGGTACTAAATCTCATCCACAAAGATAAATATGATATAAAAGTAACTTTGAATTTGTCATGTACACCATAGTTGGGCGGAGACAAAGTCCACTACCAACCAAATAAGATATGGAAAAAATATACAAGGAAAGAATTTAACAAGCGAGAGCAATGGCGAGTCCAAGAGCAATCACCACGAAGGAAGGAATGGCCTTAGCTAGAGCACCTGCAAGAAATCACGAAACACACACCTGGCGAGATAACTAGGTCCTCAGAGGGACGTAACAAGATACATCAACATGCCATATAATACTGAATATAAAATATGCCACAACCAAAGAAAGTGACAAGACTACTAAAAGGTAATCTAACCATACTAAAGTGAACATGCAGTAAGAACAAACCTTCGACGCATGAGCCCTGGCTGTAAATGGGATCGGCATAGTCCCCATATAGGGCACCAGGGGCCTACGTCCGTAATGTCCGAAGATCGTCAGAGGGCATCATGTGCAAGGGGCTACGTCCATAACGCTCTGGAAAACGTCAGAGGGCACCTGGAACCTGCGTCTCCGGCGGAGCGCACAGGTAATAAGGGAAGTGCATAGAAGCCCATACGTCAGGTAATGTTCTCCCCACCCAATGTACCTGTTAAGTCGCATCCACGACCATGTACCTCTACTATCTGCTAAGTCTCCTAACATGCCTCTATTAGCAGTTAGCCCTAACGCATGCGCATGGGGGATCAACCCACACGCAAGAACCTCTACATGCTACTCATCTCACACATCTTCGTGGTACAACTGTGTCAAGGTATATGATATACACTACAGACGGTAGTCCCTTAACTCTAGGTTCATGTGCAACCAAAGGATAGTAACAAAGTAAACTAATAATCACTGAGCATGTAATAAATCAAGAACTGTAACAACTAAAAAAATGAACAGTGATATATAAATAAATGCAGACTGAATATAAACAGTATAATGGCAAGGTATCTTGCCTGTTGTTACGCCGGGTGTGCGATGTTTCCAACAAGTCTCCATAGTCTAATAGCCATGGTCGATGCAGTGGTCCAAATCGCGAGAAAATAGGAACATGGGATTAGTCATGATCAATGACGATAATAACTCACAAGGGAATTTGCAAATTAAATATGACTTAGTTTTAGAAAATATTTATAATAATTTAAGACTAGATTTGTTTTTGGAAAATACTAAAATCTCAAATCGTTTTTAGGCATAATCACTATAAATTGGAAAAATAGATTTTTAAAGAGAATACTAGAATATATTTTAGATAATATTTAAAAACTATTTACAGTATTATTTTGAAATATTTATATCTAATAAAACTTATTTACAAACCTTTTATGAATTTTGTTTAAAATAGAAGAGTCGAAAAGAACATGTACCCTAATAAAAATTCTTTTACTTATATATTAATTAAATAAAAATAAAATTTTGAATATAATTAAGAATATTAATAATCTTATCAAATAATAATAATAATCAACGATAATAATAATAATAATTATACTAATGATAATAGTAATAATAATAATAATAATAATAATCTTATAAATAACTAATACAGCTCATTCACCTTTACTAACCCAAATCGACAGGAGAGAGAGAGGGAATTGGAAAGGGGGTCTCACCTCGGTCGGCGGGGCAGCGACTGGAGACAAAGACGGCGACCGGAGGAGCTCCGGCAGCGGAGAGGGAGATCTGAGGCGGCGTGGCAGGAGGGAACCTGAAAGTGGCGACGAACTCGCGGCGTGGCGACGAGGTTTTGAGGCGGGCAGAGGCGGACTCGGGCGGCTCCTGTACGGGGGCGGTGGCCGTGAGCGCCAGCGCGGAGACGGAGGAGCCGGGCTTACGGTGGCGGCTCGACGCCAGGATCGATGACCGGAGCGGGGCGGATGGGTGGAGTCCCGTGCGCGCATCACGGCGGCACGGATCCGCAGCCAGCGCCGGAGGTAGGCGGCTAGGGCTGTGCCGTGGCGCTGCTCCGAGAGGCGAACGAGGAGGCCACGGCGGAGGATCTGGCGGACGCTGTCGCTGGAAGAGGAGGCAGCTCCGGGCGGTCGTCCCACGTGCGGTGGCGTCGGGGTTTGGGCGCGCGCCGTACGCGGAGGCGGAAAGGAGGTCGGCGGATTCCGTCGGCTCTGGTACGGTAATGGAGGTAAGGTTTGGGTTTTTATTTTCTCTTGTTTTGTTTTTCTGGTGTTTTGGTGGTGATGACAGATTTGGGTTTCGGCTGTGTGGTGGCGGAGTCTCTTGGCGTCGGCCACGATGGTTATTTGGGTTGGGGTGTTGAGTGGCGATGGTGGGAATCGGAGAAGACAGTGGTGGCGATGATGGCGAAGGTGGTAGTGGTGCTGTGACGGACGTCGGGGTTGTAGAGTCTGGGTGTTGGTGGTATTTTGGTTGTGTTGGGGGTTGTCGGAAAGAACGGGGAGGACAGGAGTTGTTGTGGTCGTGGCGGAGGATGGGTGGTTGCCGGTGCAGGAACGGTGATGGCAGTGGGTTCGATTTCGGTGTGCTGGTGTTGGTCGCCGCGGTGGTGGCGTAGGAGTCTGGGTGCTGATGGATATGGGTAGAGTTAGGATCGGGTATTCGATGATGTCGGGGTGTGTCCGACACGGGGATAGGGATAATGTAGTTGTAAAATATGGAATAAGAGACTGGATGGTCACAGACACGATGCTCTTGTGATTGTGGTGTGGAAATTGGAGGAGTACCTGCTTATTTATAGGACGTGGAAATTCCCAATTGGATAGAATTTGGAGTAGTTTAAATCCCCTTTTAAATAAATTTAAAATAAATCAGATCCAATCCAAATACAAATCCAAATTTAAATCTAATTAAATTTCTAGTATAAAATCAATGCGATAAATCAATTTCAAATATTTAACCATTTAAATAAATCCAAGAATTTAAATCAAGATTTAAATCGCCATAATAATTCCGAAATATATTTTCCAAAAATACTAATAAAATAATTTCGAAAATACAATGAATATTTACTAATGTCCAAATGATATTTACATAAATCTACTTTTCTAATATACCATTTTATAGAAAGAAATTATTTATTATTATAACTATGTAAATAAAGGTTTTATAAATAAAATAACAAATTGGAATTTTGGGATGATAACTAAAATACTTATTATATATATTTTGAAACAAAAAAATAAGAAAAATGTTTTTCCTAAAAATATGTACGCTCGCACATATTCGCACTCGTCGAGCAATTTTGAAAAATAAAATTTCGTGCACGACGTAAAATACGACCACGCGACGTTCAATACCAAATTTTAAATCAGTACCAAAATAAAATAAAATAAAAATCAGTAGAAATTTAGGGACTTTATATCCTACCCAACTTAAAAGAATTTCGTCCTCGAAATTTAGGAATAGATAGGGTAGGTAGGGTCGAGAGGATAGAAAGAATATTATTCGAACGAAAGTACGAAATCTTCTTTAGACGAGAACGCAAAATATTCGACGGGATGGTGAGCGACATTTCAATGGCAATCAGTCATTCGATTGACTAGAACAAAAATTTCGATGGTTTTAGATTTCGATCATGACAATCAATCAATGACTAAGCTCAATCAACCTTAATATTGACCTAAGAAAGACAACCTCATAGGTAGGTAATAAATATTCATGAAATTCTATCTTATCATAAATCGATCTTTCCATTAATTTCTTAGTACCACGTCTCGTTACCAAAAACCAATAGGAGTAAAATTTTATTCTAGCTTCCTCTATCTCGTCATGAAATTTTCAAATAGTCTCAAATTTTGAATTCCATAATTTCCATTTATACTAGCTCACTGATATATATCTTTAAAATTTTCCTCTAAAATTTAAAATTCCAACACTTTCAACCAATTGGCCCAAGTAGAAGTTAAAATCTCCTTACTACGATTTGTATTTGTTGGTCAATGCATCCATGGGTATCAAAAATCCGTCTTCAATGATAAATCTCGAAAACTATCCGTATACCTTCATAACTCAATCTTCTATCATCATAATTGCAAATTTTCTAAAATATTCATTAGTCTCTCTCGAAAATTGACTCCAACAATCTCCTCTTTGATGGTAGAATTGAAACTCATCTTAACTTCGTATTCATGATCATCCTAGAACTTAATCAAATATGTAAATGTTTCTTTCTTCACCAATTGGTTATTCTTGAAAGCTAATATCGTCAACATTGTCTTTATCCAAAAATTTGCATCCCTCAATTATATATATATAATTGGTTTTTAAAACACTTTAGAAGATTCTTCACTCGATATTTAGTTACCACAAAACAAGCTTTGAAATTCGCGAAGCCTATTTATCCTCGAGTGTTTCATCATAACATAATATATCATTCCTTACTTCATTGATTCGGATTTATTGCACATTTTCATTTATGTCCCACCGATAGCTCATAATCTCGAAATTTTTCTTAACCAACTACATTATTTATCCATGCTGTGGGGTTCTCCAATCTAGCTTCCACTAACTTTAAGATTGTCATGATCACATTTTTCTTCGAGCAAGGAAATCATAACATGAGCCAAATCGCATAAACCATAGAGGAATCAAGGTGAAATACGGCACGCAATTTAGTGAGAAGGGAAGAGTAAGGGTTGCTACAAGCGAAAAGAAAAATGTTATGTGTCTAAGTGAATCGAGAGCAACATGAAAATAATGACAAAGGTTAAGCAGTCAAGATAAAACACAAGGGTAAGCATTTAACGGATTTAGTAGACCGCAATCGGGCCGAAGATCTGAGTCGAGATCGAGTCCAACTATATAGTCAAAAGTATATCGGTACCATGGTATAGGTTATAGTTGAGTCTTTTATGGCCCGAAAGTCGTACCATAAAAATAGAGTACAAAGGGGCGTATTTTAGTGGGACATGATATACCTACATGAAGGTGAGCTCGTCTAGGTCTTGCATGTGAAATTGTCTGGAAGGAAAAGTCTAGTGTTGTGCTTCAAATATCAAAGTCACGATAGGGAACGCCAATTGATCAAAAATAGAAAGTGGGTTTTCATAACGTACTAATTAATGCACCAAAAATAAAAGGTTAAAGCACGGAATAAAGACAATTAGGAAATCTCGTAGGTCAAGGCTAAATAAGCTAGAGAGACAATTTCTAGAGAAAGTTCATAGATAAGGGTATGGTCAAGGGGATAGTTCTAATCATTTCTAGTTCCAAACACTTAGATGGTCATAAATAAAAATCTAGATTTGAGGGAAGGTCGAGTAAGTCAAAGATATGTTCATCGGTTTGGTCGGTGACTAATTACACTTGTGTATATGCAATATCATAATCATAGGGGGCATGGCAATCTAATGTGGAATATTTCTATCTCACTAGGGTGACCTTACTTGCTTCTGGGTCTTCTACCAATATATGATCTAAAAATTTCAAGTTCCTCAAAATTTTCTCAATAGAATTTCCAAGATACTTCGCCAAAGTTTCAATTATCTTAGACTGTCAACTTTAATCACAATTTTAAATCTCTAGTCAATCTCGAAAACAACCATTGTAATTCGCAAATCGAATAATTTCATCAATTTTTTTTCCAAACCTTAAACTCATCATTTAATGAGTTTATCAACCGAATTTCATACTACAAAATGGAACATTTAAATAACTCCCGAATTTAATCATATTCTTTAAATGTGTATATCTAGCTTTCAATAAGTCTCAACTACTCTTCAAAAGTAATTCTCTCCTTTTTTTTCCTTCAAGTCGATTTCATATCTTCCAAAAATATTTTAAACAAAATTTTACCCTTATCTCTTCAAGCTCAAAGTTAAATACTTATAATTCGTAATTCGTAGAATCAATTTAAAACCTCAAGCTCTCTAATAAACCGTAAATCATAAACCCTTCATAGTCTCTAGTTGTTACAAAATCATAATTTATAATTTAAAGCACTTTAATAAATTCGAGATAAACTTTAACATATTCAATCCCAACTTGAACTTAATCGTAAATCATGTGTCACAATTTAAAGATGTTTTCCAAATCGGTTTCATATCCCAATAAATTATAAACTATTTCACAATTTCCAAAAATCATAAATCATAATTTGTTTTCTCGATCTAGCTATTCTCTTGTATATACCACCATGTGATAGCAAAATAAATTCCAACTATCCTTTGGAGGCGGTAATATGCTACTACCCAACTTGAAATTAACTAATCCTTAAAATCATACCTTCTAGAAAAATAAATTCCTTTATAACTCAAATAAAATTCCAATGCATATTAATTGTCAATGCAATCCATATAGCCATGTGTTTAACCTATGGGCATATACTAGTGTAGTCATCTTACTAAACACGAAACTAAGAATTTGCGGTAGAAGGAGTCAAGCAAGATGCAAATCAAGGAGGTCGAACGAGAGTTCGGAATTTGAAGTCAAGGAAGGATGTCAAGTAGGTGGATGAGATTCTAAACTCTAATCTTATACTGCAGGCCTGTTCGGTACAGTCATATAACCGAAACGGCAAACTCGACCTGCATGGGCCACCACAAAAACATGTAATACCCCAGTCCCAAAATACGTAGGACTAGAACGTAATCATGCCAGCTGTATACATACAAAGTATATGGACCCTCGTATATATACATAAGCTGTAAAATGCAGTAACCAAGGTACTAAATCTCATCCACAAAGATAAATATGATATAAAAGTAACTTTGAATTTGTCATATACACCATAGTTGGGCGGAGACAAAGTCCACTACCAACCAAATAAGATATGGAAAAATATACAAGGAAAGAATTTAACAAGCGAGAGCAATGGCGAGTCCAAGAGCAATCACCACGAAGGAAGGAATGGCCTTAGCTAGAGCACCTGCAAGAAATCACGAAACACACACCTGGCGAGATAACCAGGTCCTCAGAGGGACGTAACAAGATACATCAACATGCCATATAATACTGAATATAAAATATGCCACAACCAAAGAAAGTGACAAGACTACTAAAAGGTAATCTAACCATACTAAAGTGAACATGCAGTAAGAACAAACCTTCGACGCATGAGCCCTGGCTGTAAATGGGATCAGCAAAGTCCCCATATAGGACACCAGGGGCCTACGTCCGTAACGTCCGAAGATCGTCAGAGGGCATCATGTGCAAGGGGCTACGTCCATAACGCTCTGGAAAACGTTAGAGGGCACCTGGAACCTGCGTCTCCGGCGGAGCGCACAGGTAATAAGGGAAGTGCATAGAAGTCCATACGTCAGGTAATGTTCTTCCCACCCAATGTACCTGTTAAGTCGCATCCATGACCATTTACCTCTACTATCTGCTAAGTCTCCTAACACGCCTCTATTAGCAGTTAGCCCTAACGCATGCGCATGGAGGATCAACCCACACGCAAGAACCTCTACATGCTACTCATCTCACACATCCTCGTGGTACAACTGTGTCAAGGTATATGATATACACTGCAGACGGTAGTCCCTTAACTCTAGGTTCATGTGCAACCAAAGGATAGTAACAAAGTAAACTAATAATCACTGAGCATGTAATAAATCAAGAACTGTAACAACTTAAAAAATGAACAGTGATATATAAATAAATGCAGACTAAATATAAACAGTATAATGGCAAGGTATCTTGCCTGTTGTTACGCCGGGTGTGGAATGTTTCCAACAAGTCTCCATAGTCTAATAGCCATGGTCGATGCAGTGGTCCAAATCGCGAGAAAATAGGAACATGGGATCAGTCATGATCAATGACGATAATAACTCACAAGGGAATTTGCAAATTAAATATAACTTAGTTTTAGAAAATATTTATAATAATTTAAGACTAGATTTGTTTTTGGAAAATACTAAAATCTCAAATCGTTTTTAGGCATAATTACTATAAGTTGGAAAAATAGATTTTTAAAGAGAATACTAGAATATATTTTAGATAATATTTGAAAACTATTTACAATATTATTTTGAAATATTTATATCTAATAAAACTTATTTACAAAACTTTTATGAATTTTGTTTAAAATAGAAGAGTCGAAAAGAACATGTACCCTAATAAAAATTCTTTTACTTATATATTGATTAAATAAAAATAAAATTTTGAATATAATTAAGAATATTAATAATCTTATCAAATAATAATAATAATCAATGATAGTAATAATAATAATTATACTAATGATAATAATGATAATAATAATAATAATAATAATAATAATCTTATAAATAACTCATACAGCTCATTCACCTTTACTAACCCAAATCGACAGGAGAGAGAGAGGGAATTGGAAAGGGGGTCTCACCTCGGTCGACGGGGCAGCGACCGGAGACAAAGACGGCGATCGGAGGAGCTCCGGCAGCGGAGAGGAAGATCTGAGGCGGCGTGGCAGGAGGGAACCTGAAAGTGGCGGCGAACTCGCGGCGTGGCGGCGAACTCGCGGCGTGGCGGCGAGGTTTTGAGGCGGGCAGAGGCGAACTCGGGCGGCTCATGTACGGTGGCGGTGGCCGTGAGCGCCAGCGCGGAGACGGTGGAGCCGGGCTTGCGGTGGCGGCTCGACGCCAGGATCGATGACCGGAGCGGGGCGGATGGATGGAGTCCCGTGCGCGCATCACGGCGACACGGATCTGCGGCCAGCATCGGAGGTAGGCGGCTAGGGCTGTGCCGCGGCGCTGCTCCGGGAGGCGAACGAGGAGGCCACGGCGGAGGATCTGGCGGACGTTGTCGCTGGAAGAGGAGGCAGCTCCGGGCGGTCGTCCCACGTGCGGTGGCGCCGGGGTTTGGGCGCGCGCCGTACGCGGAGGCGGAAAGGAGGCCGGCGGATTCCGTCGGCTCTGGTACGGTGATGGAGGTAAGGTTTGGGTTTTTATTTTCTCTTGTTTTGTTTTTCTGGTGTTTTGGTGGTGATGACGGATTTGGGTTTCGGCTATGTGGTGGCGGAGTCTCGTGGCGTCGGCCACGATGGTTATCTGGGTTGGGGTATTGAGTGGCGATGGTAGGAATCGGAGAAGATAGTGGTGGCGATGATGGCGAAGGTGGTGGTGGTGCTGTGACGGACGTCGGGGTTGTGGAGTCTGGGTGTTGGTGGTGTTTTGGTTGTGTTGGGGGTTGTCGGGAAGAACGGGAAGGACAGGAGTTATTGTGGTCGTGGCGGAGGATGGGTGGTTGCCGGTGCAGGAACGGCGATGGCAGTGGGTTCGGTTTCGGTGTGCTGGTGTTGGTCGCTGCGGTGGTGGCGTAGGAGTCGGGGTGCTGATGGATGTGGGTAGAGTTAGGATCGGGTATTCGATGATGTCGGGGTGTGTCCGACACGGGAATAGGGATAATGTAGTTGTAAAATATGGAATAAGAGACTGGATGGTCACAGACACGATGCACTTGTGATTGTGGTGTAGAAATTGGAGGAGTACCTGCCTATTTATAGGATGTGGGAATTCCCAATTGGATAGAATTTGGAGTAGTTTAAATCCCCTTTTAAATAAATTTAAAATAAATCAGATCCAATCCAAATACAAATCCAAATTTAAATCTGATTAAATTTCTAGTATAAAATCAATGAGATAAATCAATTTCAAATATTTAACCATTTAAATAAATCCAAGAATTTAAATCAAGATTTAAATCGCCATAATAATTTCAAAATATATTTTCCAAAAATACTAATAAAATAATTTCGAAAATACAATGAATATTTACTAATGTCCAAATGATATTTACATAAATCTACTTTTCTAATATACCATTTTATAGAAAGAAATTATTTATTATTATAACTATGTAAATAAAGGTTTTATAAATAAAATAACAAATTGGAATTTTGGGATGATAACTAAAATACTTATTATATATATTTTGAAACAAAAAAAATAAGAAAAATGTTTTTCCTAAAAATATGTACGCTCGCACATATTCGCACTCGTCAAGCAATTTCAAAAAATAAAATATCGTGCACGACGTAAAATACGACCACGCGACGTTCAATACCAAATTTTAAATCAGTACCAAAATAAAATAAAATAAAAATTAGTAGAAATTTAGGGACTTTACAGCGGTCGGTTGCTCGGAAATGGGGGAAGTGGGGTCTGGATTCAGAGAGGGCGACGAGGGGAGCGCGGTGGCGATCGCGGATTTGGTGGAGATTTGAGAGAGTTATGGAGTTTTTGAGGAAAAAATGATTTGTGAAGCTTCTGGTGTTTCTCCTCTACTGGGGGATATTACGGAAGATGAAAAAGGAAGAAGAAAGAGGACGTGGGTGTGTGCGCGGGATGAGTGGATCTGAGAGGGAAAACCGGTGAGTGGGGAAGAATGGGTTTTGGGTTGGGTGAACCTAGTGGGTTTAAGTCATTGGGCCAAAATGGTTGGGCTGGGTTTAAGGCTCACAAACAATAATAAATAAAATACACAAACAAAACATGGGTCTTACAACCTTCCCTCCTTAGAAAATTTCGTCCTCGAAATTTCAAGATGAGGGCCGGGGTACAATCATGCAATCATGCCTCAAACCAGTTAGGATATTCTTTCTCAATAGCCTTGTGCCTAACTAAGCTAACTGTCCTATAGCAAATCCATCTATTGCAATATCTTCATCAATATTATCCACTATTCTCAAATAACATTCTTCCCTCCTTAGAAACACAGTCACTATCCACAATTATGGATTTCTGTTTTCATCCTTGAATTGTCAATTACCGTCATCACCTTAGAAATTTTGTCTTTCACATTTTCATACTAAACACATATAATATTTCCTCCAATATATACTATACTTTCTTCAGCTTGCTAATATATACAAAATTTAACTCTATGATTTGATACACTTCGTCTTGTCTTAATACTTAAGTATCAAGCCTCGGTAACCCAATATCATATTTTAGAATCCAACATCATACTTCTACTCCAATTTGTCATGATTAGAAAAATTTATCATTCCTTACCCATATGTGATCACTCTGTAATTTATTTAGACGTCCATTTTCATCAACATGTGTATATCTTGATTCTAAATCCTCATTTTCCATATTTGATCCCGAAATCTTAACAAAATTTAATTATCATGCTTAAGCTCGAATCCTTCATCTTGATTTTACTGTATCATTTGACCAAACATTTCTCTGTCAAAAAAATATCTTATTAAATCTTCCCACCTTGTATTATTTACAATCCTCCTATCTCTGCTTTCTGATATGTAATCTTTTGCACTTTTAAATTCATATGATTGTCATCCTTAATTATTTACACCTTAAGTCCAAATTTTTTGGTTTCAGTCATTCTTTATATACTTTCTGATTCATCATACACCTTCCTAAAGTGCATCTCCAACCTCTAATCTATCAATTTTACATTTCTTGATTCAAATCACAACTGTTCATTTTTATCTCATCTTTATCCCATAACTCATGTACTCTATAAATTTCTGCTATACATCGTTCCAGGTTTAAATCATAAGGCATAATCGAATTCGAGGCATGATCGCTAGGTACAATGATAAAATATAGGCACGGTCAGAATTATCTAGATATGATCTGAGATAGAGTTGGAATATTGTTGTGATCAAAATCGTTTTAGGCACGAGTAAAATCTAGCTACGATTAAAATATAATCAAATGATTAAAGATAGGAAAAATTAAATGAGGTCTCGTGACACAGAAAAGACAACAAAGAAACGAACGTCAACAGTTTATTAAAAAGGCAAAAAGAAATGAAATCTTCTGTAATGAGGGACAAAATTTCCAATTCAAATTGGGATGAGGTATAGGAGTTTGTGACTCAGGAAAAAATTAACAAGTTGAATGATAGTAGGATAGCGAGATGATTAGAGAATCTATGATATGAATATAATCATATAAGATATTTCTGAAGGTGGAGACAATCGCTAGAAATGCAAATCCTCCAACCGAATAAAAGTCAGAATAATTTGATGGTGCAAAAAAAGAGAGACAAACATGGTATGGATATAGTCTTAATAATATTCGAAAACCAAATATATCCGAAGTCACTTTGCCTCTAATTTATGCCTCGCCAGAGTGCAACTGACTGCAGTAAATTTTGGCTCCATAACTTGAATAATAATAGGTTTTCGAGTAGTCTATCAACTTTATCCATTTCATGGTTGAGCAACGTAGGGGCAAATCTGATGCATTTAGGACATAGTCTCAATGATATCCGAAAACCTATGAACACCTGAAATTATTTCAACTTAGATTCTATGCCTCGCCAGTGCGCAACTAGCTGCAGTAAACTCGCAGTTTCCATAATTCAGACAAATGACTACAACGCAAATGTGCGAAGCCATATTAGGTCATTGAATATTTTCTCAACTTTGTCCATGAGAATTTCAAAGGAGCTTCCAAAAAATTCAAACGAGTTCTAAAGTTCTATTCATGATAGGAAAAGATGTAGATGTCTGTTCTTCTGAAATCAAGAAAATTTATCATGATAATTATGTGTTCCAGTAGCTCTTGAGAATCAAGAGGTTGGTTTGAAGTCCAGAGGAGTATCTGTTCTCCGACATTTCTTTTTCAAAGATTAAACTTAAAGAATTGATCAACTTGATTCTGACTAAATGAGTTGGACACAAGACAGGATAGAAGCATCACAGCTTCGAGTTGAGTAGGAGTCATGAGAATATTTCCGACAAATCACTTAGAAAATACTGACATTTACCGAAATTATTTTGAGAAAAGAAAAAAATGATTTATAAACCAAGTAAAGTTTGAGAATTTGCTAAGTAAGTTGGGCTAAAGTTAGCCTTATTGGTTCAAGGAAGTCAAGTGAAAATGGTTTAGCAAAGCTAACAAGGGAATAGCTTTGGAACATTGGTCATGATCTGTGGTTTAGGTACGAACACAAACAAGGTAACCTACGAAACTATAAGAAAGCAAAAATAGATTTTAAAATATATAATTCTGGCCCTATGATGTAGCAGGGTGAATATCATCTAAGTGTTCTAGTTGTTTCTAGAGTCTGTTTTCCTAAAGTCTCATCTAGGCCTAGGTCAATTTGCAGGACTGCGTGCTGGTCTAGACTAAGTCGACTAAACCAATTTACAGACCGACCTGCATGGGCCACTACTAAAAACATGTCACGACCCGATCCCAATGTAGTGGGTCTAGTCGGATCATGTCCAGTCTGCACCGTTGTGAGATGGCGGCAGTAAGCTGTATCAAGCAGTGAAACACAACATACAGAAACATCTAACGAAAATAAAATATTTTATCCAATTGGAAAAAGTCTGAAATTGAAACAAACAACAATAATATTTATTTTATTACAAACGATTCTGAAAAGAAAGGTAAAGGAAAGTACTAAGCCAACATTCTAAGGTTCAGGGGTTCCTAGTTCAGCCGAGTCTGCGGGACCCAAGTCAGACCCGTAGAAGGTACAGTAAGGCAGCTCATCTTCGTCGCAATCACCTAAAAATGTTGGGTCTCCAGTCAGGAGTGTAACCCCGTTTTACCTGAATTTTAATTTTTAATAATTTTAAATACTATTATTTATATTGGTGGAATATTATTTTTGAAGAATAATCATTTATTAATTTAATACTCCCTTGTGATTTTATCATTTAAATAATTGTTATTAATTTTGAGGAGAAGGCACTAGCAATCTTGGAGTGTTCTCCAAGTATTCTAACAACTCTATCAACTATAACAAACTTCCTAACTAACTTTTCCTAATAGTTCGTAATAAAGTAATTTTTGGGGACTTATTTGTAAAGTATCAACTAAATCCTTTTAAACAGTCATCTCTCTCTCTCTCTCTCTCTCTCTCTCTGAGTCTTCTCAATTTTTCTCAGAACTCGAGCAGAGGAAGCCTCTTCCTCTCATCACTTTCCTTCCCCAAATTTCAACCGAGTCGAAACCCTAACCCTAGTTTCGAGGAGGTCGGTGATGGCGTGAGTTTCCTCCACCGACTCAAGTTTCCATCGACGAGAGCCTCGTCGAGCTCTGGTCGGCAAGCTTCACTCTCCTCTGTTGATGTTCTGGATGGCTAGCATCCTCGTGCGACGTCGACAACTGCCGGGGATCTACCATTCCCAGCGAGGACTGCATCTCCGGCGCGCGGATTCCTTTTCCATCAGCGCGCCATTATTCTCTGACGTGGCGAGGCCGGCGATCCTCTCTCCGAGCGGTGGTGTCGGAGACCCGGTCACTTCTCCGACGTCGATCTCCGATTTCCTTGGCGTTGTTCCACCGTGACCTCGCCGTGACATCCCTGCGACGACGTGGTGAGTCTCAATCTCAACCTTTGTTCAGATCTAAGGAATTGAATCGATCCCTTTTATGTCCAGGTGTAATTCTGTTCAATTCGACTCAACTGCATCCCAACTGTTTGTTATAATCTTTCAAACAGGTCTTGACTTGTATCGGGACAAGTGTGGACTCGGATCGGACACAAATATTGGCATCTTACACTGGATTACAGTTTGGCTTCGCCTAGGTATCATTTCACCTTTCTGATGTTGAAGTTTTTGTAGAGTGCATTTAGGATTGATGATGGGGTGTCGGGCAGGGATCGATCGTGATCAGGGAAATATCGAAATTAGTTCGTGTCCAACTAGTTAATGTCCATTGTTGGGTTGTCGGCAGCTAGTGATAAGCTGGAGCTGAAGATTGACAGAGACGGGAACCCATTTGTATAATCTTGCGCTGCTGAGATTTGTGTTGTGTATATTTTGTTAAGTGGTTGTTGAGTTGTTTATACTTGAGTGAAGTAGCTGGACTGATTTTGTTAAACTGTAGTTCTGATGTATTTGAATTTGGTGGGAGAAAACTGAAATCAAGGGAGATGTTGCTCGTGTCAGGAATAGTTGTGTCCTTGTGTGTGTTTGGGCGACAGGGTTGTGTGGAAGGTTTTGGCGGGAATAGGAGTTGGGCAAGTCAGGAGTTATTTAGAATGGGGCTCTGTGTGTTCAACCTTGCTGAGCTGTTGTAATTTTTGAATGTTAAAACTATAGCTGGGAGTATGGATCAGCTGGAATGGTTTGGATGGGTTTGATTTGCATGCGTAAGATGTTTCTGTTTGCTGGAATAAGAGAAAGGTTAAGCTTGGTATATGTGTGGGACTAAGCTCGGGTTGTATTAAACTTTGCTAGTTGTTGGAAATTATTAGGTTTTAAATGTACTATATTATTGACATGGGAAGTGAGATTAGGTTTTGCCTTTGCCAACTTTTGATTATTTTGCCACTTGTGAACTGTTGGGCGGTGCAGCATGGTCGGGCTTAGAAAAATATTGTATAGCTTATGTTGACTCCAAGAGATGAGTATGGATGGATGGCTCAAAGCCTATGGGATCGATGATTGAACAAACCCTGGGCCAGTGAGTATTATGTGTTGCTTTAATTATTATAGATTTGGAACTATTACAGGGAGGTGGAATAATTTAGCTCGTGCCTACCTATGGTTGATTGTTGTTTTGTGTGAATGGGTGTGGGCTTATTATGAAAAAAAGATAATAGAAAGAAGGAACATGAGTGAAGTTGTGGTTAAGCATAACTAGTTATTTATTTACTGTTAGGAATTTCAAATTGTTCTTTAGATAAATTTTGTAGTAATATCCAAAATGTTGTATAATATCCTTAATAGCAAATGATTTAGAAAATGTTTTACTATGTATAGTTTGTTATAAGGTTTTATCTACAAAATATTAGATAAAATCATATTATCGATATTTTATAAAAGTTTAGCTAGTAGGTCTCTTCTAAAAATGAGAATTTTGCTAAATATAGTATGTCACGACCCGCACCCACCGTGAGGGTACGAGTACGTAACAGCGCCCAGCCTACGCCGCAGTATCGGCGGTAGAACGCTGTTCTAGGTCATGAACTATAACTACATAATATGAAATACTCTCCAAAGGAGGCCAATCACAGAAGGTACAACTCAATCACAATCTAAAGGTAGAATATAGCACGATGGAATAGATAGAGAAATCCTCAAATGAGGTACAACAAAGTAAAATAACATAAGTCTCAACATCTCCATAATAATACAACTCTGAATCAAGACAACTACTAACATAAAAATAAGAAACAATCTAGACTATCTACACTATGCATGGGTATCATCCTCAACAGCTGCCTGAACCTCCCCAGGGGTCCAGGTCGCGAGTGTCATCTAGGCAAGCTCCATAGTATGGGGTGCAGGGTTCCTCATCATCCTCTGTAAAATTTTCAACAGGTCCAGTCAGGACGGGAGTGAGCACAATACATCTCACGCAGATCATAACAGGTTAAAAAATATAAACATGCACGAAAGTACGATATATGAAACTGAAAGAAAGTACATGATGTAAATATAGAGAGAACTATAATGGAAATATCTACTATAAGTAGAGAGCTACCAGTGACTAGTGATTTAGAGTACAAAGTCGACATATGAATGGCTAAATTTGCACATGAATATACTAAAGAGGCGCACATGGTTATACTACTTTGGAATTTTTACATGACTATTTATACTCCCCCTGTCACCTCCAGTTTTCAGAAACAAGGGTATTTTTGTCATTTTACATTTTTGAATATTTTTAAAATTTATTTTATTATTTATGATATTATTTTGGGGTTGAAATTTATTTTATTATTTATGATATTGTTTTGGGGTTATTTGAGTCGGGTTCGAATTTCAACTCAATCCGACTTGAAACGGGGACCCGGGGTAGTTTGACTCTAGTGGGACCCACACACTAGTTAGGCATGGCCCACATGATATTAATTTTAGTCCACATGATAGAAATATTTTAGTTAGAGGTTAGACTAATTATTATGGATAAGGTTAGTGTGATTAGAGACTTTAGAATGACTAATTTAGCCCCAACCAATTAGCCCTTTCCTAATACTCATAGAATAGGTTAGTGGAGGCATTTTGGACCTTACCATAATAGGACAAATAGCCCCATATGGCCAGCCACTTTGGGAGAGGATAGGCTCAAGTTCATTTCATTATTCTCATCCACACTTTCTCTCTTGTTCTTCCCCAAATTCCTAGAGAGCAATCCCTAGCAATTTCTTCACCAAATCCTTCCATTTCGCCACCAAATCTTCTTCTTTCCTTCTCCATTCTAGCCAAGGAGGAAGCTACTCAAGTTTGGAAGGATTCGGAGCTCGTTCGTGTCCTTTTGGAATCTCTACGTGTCGGTGTCGCTCCGGGAAGACTTTTCTTCGATTCGATCTACCGGGAGGTATAAATCCCTTCTCCTTTTCATTTCCTCATGTAGGTCTATTTTGAACTCATAGGAATGACCCCCATAGTTGTATCTCCATTTGTGTCCATTTTGTGTCCATTTGGAGGTCATAGGAGTGTCCTTTGTGTTGTGGTTGTGTCCATGTGAGAAAATCCCAAATTTGGACACACTATGTGTTGTTGTTATGTATGAATGAATTATTACATGTTTAATCTCATATTTTTGTATTGGAGATGTGTTCTATAGTGTCTCATATATATATATATATATATATATATATATATATATATATATATATATATATATATATATATTAGTGTAGAGAGTGAGTTCTTGATATATTATGTTATATACTTGTGTTCTTTTGTCTCAAACTACCCAAATCCGTCATGATTTTTATCCACGTTTTTAATTTCAGCCCTAATTTAGAAATGTCATAACTTCTAGCTCAAAGCTCGGTTTAATCTCTCGTTTTTTTTAAAAGAAGCGTATTGAAGTTAGCTTTCCAAAAACATATATTAATAGGCCTAATTCTTTCTGTAACTTTCTGGAGAATTATTTGAGTGTCAGCTGTACGAAAGACAAACGCGTTCTCGGTGTTTTCGCGATTCCGGGAGTTTCCGGAAACAAAAATGCGATCAGTTTGAAGTTTCGGAAAGCTAACACATAGATCTATAACATACTTTAATCCTAGATTTTAATTCATGCTGAGATGGTACAGTATTGATTATTAGTAGGAGTTACTATTCGGCATATGCATTTTGTGCACCCTTGTGTGTAATATAATATTCTATTTGATTTTAACCCATGTTAATGTATATACATTATGTAATTAAATAGAGCATGCAAGCATGAGTAAATGTTTAAATAAATGTTGTATGAGGTGTAAGTATCCTATCTCATGTAAGCATGTATAAGTATGGCTTGTAATGAATATGTAGGTTCCATAGTATGTAATGTATGGTGCATATAGTAGTGCAAGAGAATAAATGAATGATGAATGAATGCAAGCATGAATGTAATATAATAATAGATGTAATGTATGCAATATATAAGTTAATGAGATGTAATATTCTATGTTAACACAAATCCTATATTACCTCATGTACCCCTTACACTATGTAGACACTATCACACTTGACACTTTGTTCACTTACACTTTGACACTCTTTGATATGTATACACTATGTATGCCCATTTAACCTTCACTTGTCCCTTTGCCATGTTCACATACACACACATAGCCTCTTAAATAAGTATTTATGAATATAGTTAACTTAGCTATGTATGTATATTATATATATGTTAGCATATTGTGTTGTAATATATAAGTTTATATAACCATTTAAAATGCCATGATTATAGACCTAATGTTGAATACCAATATATGCATGTGTATATATGTGTAGACATATATAGTTTAAAGTAATAGATTACCTAGTGTATATCCAATGTGAATTCTTGCCTATTTGAGTATTGAATAATTATATGCTATATAGAGTTGAGTGTATGTTGGCTTGTATAGCCTTGTATTGATGTGTGCTTGCTAGGATAGTCTTGGTTAGGCCTAGTAAGACTTGCTGGGTTAGGACATGACCTAGTTTGACCTAGTTTGACTAGTGCAGTTGACCAGAGTTGACCAAGGGTTGACTTTGGCCTAGTTTGACCTAGATTCATGTAAAATGCATTATAGTGCTTTATATTACCCTTATGGACATGTTGTGACTTGTGCTGTTCTAATTAGGAGCCAGACACCTTGTAACCTGTGTTGCTTTAAATAGGACTCTGTGGCTTCAGTTGGACCCCCTATACTTATCAGCTGTTCAGGTTATCAGGCGAGTACATTCTCTGATCATTTCATACTTGTCACGAATTATATTCTCGCTCTAGATTACTTTTACTTGATGCTGTCACGTTATCATCACGGATTGGTACTATACGGATCTCTTCTTGGGATGTTACCCCCCTTAGCGGGCGCATCGGATACTTTATGACATGTGTTTCATGTACATCATGTATTCCTTGCTTCTGCGTTATTCATGTACACTCATGTTCTCTCATGTTCTTATATGTACGTTCATGTACTCTCATGTTCTTTTATGTACGCTCATGTTTTCTCATGTGTTTCTTGTATAACCAAAACATCATGTCCGTAACGTAACATGAATAGATCCTTGTGTATTGATTATGGGTAGGGGTGAGTATAAATGGTCATGTGATTTACCCATCATGTACACTCTGTTACTTTTCATGTTCATCATGTACAACCTAAGCCAATTACAAGCCATCTCGTACTCTAAATCACTAGTCACTTACAGTTCTTACTTATCATGTATATATATTTCCAGTTATCAAATATCTCTCATATTTTCATGTACATCTTCTTACAGTGTTTCATGTATCTTATTCTATTGCCTGCTTTATATTTCCTGACATGATATGAACTGCATGAGATGTATTGTGCTCGCTCCTGTCCTGACTGGACCTGTTGATAAATTTTATAGATAGCCTGGGATTGCCTGCTAGCCTAGAGGAGACACAGTAGAGGTTGTTTAGATAGTTATTTCATTTTGTCTGGAGTTGTATTTACTTGTGGATTACTGTATTTGAGTTTTGAGATGTATTTCTGGGATTATGTATCTTAGACACTTAGACTTCTATATATCTCCTGTATCTCTTTTGGATTTCATGTTTATCTACCTTTATCATTCTACCTTAGATTGTGATTGAGTTGTACCTTTGTGTTGGCCTCCTTATGGAGAGTATTCATATTATGCTAGTTATAGTTCATGACCTAGAACAGCGTTCTACCACCGACACTGCGGCGTAGGCTGGGCGTTGTTACGTACTCGTACCCTCACGATGGGTGCGGGTCGTGACACCCCCATACCCCAATCAATACACAAGGATCCAGACAAGTTATGTTACGTACATGATTTTCACGTAAAAGCCCATAGATGGGTGTACATGAAGTATACATGAGGGCTCAGAACTGAGTGCACATGAATTCCACATGAAGGCCTATGAAGGGTACACATGAAGTATAGGTTATACATAAAATACACGAGAAACATGACCGAACATGAGAGCACATGAGAGTACACGAGCGAGCATGAAGCACATGAGAAACATGAATAACATGAGAGCGAGGAATACATGATGTACATGAAACACACGACATGATGTATCCGATGCTCCTGAGGGGATAACATCTCAATGTAGGGATCCATATAGTGCCAATCCGTGATAATATCGTGACAGCATCAAATAAGGTAAACTAGAACAGGAATATAATCCTAAACAAGTTATGAAATGATCAGAGAATATACTCGCTTGATATCTGAATAGCTGTGAGAATATACTGCCCAAGATGAGATATCTGACTCCTATTTAGAGCAACACAAGTCAAGACATATACAAGGGTTGATGGATGAAATGTACAATGCATCTGCATGCTGTCTAGGTCAAACTAGACTAAAGTTAACACTTTGTCAACTCTAGTCAACTACACTAGTCATGCTAGGTCAACTAGGTCAAGCCTAACCTAAACAAGTCTCACTAAGCCTAACCAGTATATCCTAGCAAGCACACATCAATCCCAAGGCTATACAAGCCAACACAACCACATATCAAAGGCACATCACATTTAGCTATTAATCATGAATTCATATATAGTATGTATAGGCTTATATATATATATATATATATATATATATATATATATATATATATATATATATATATATATATATATACAACATTACACATACAATATGTAAATAGAGAGAGAAAAACTAGCATGTAAGGGCCTATGTGGTTGGTGTGTGTGTACATGGTTGTGGACATGAAAGGGTATCAAAATACTAACTATTCTCTTCATGACATGTAGGTTAAACTATCTACATTACAACATCTAATTGTACTTAACATGCATGGCAAACAAAGTATACATCTATATATATTAGAAACAAGGTTGGTTAAGTTTAGCTATATACATATAACATGCATGTATATAACTCCATATATGTCTATACACATATTAGCAAGCATATAGAGAAGGGTTTTCATAGCATGGTAGTGAACATAGAGTGTGAGTGTCTGTGTACATGGGTTAGAAAGGAAGGGTTAATTTAGTTCAATTCATCATTTGCATATAACAACATATATTAGAGAGATGGAGAGGGCTAGGTTGCAATTGTGGTGCTTGTGTAAAGGAGTTGTAATATAAGGTTCACATATAAGGGGTTGATGTATTGTGCAATGTGTCAATAGTGTTCAGGCAATAGAGGAATAATAACCAGTGTACCTAGCATGAACCAGGGGCTAGTGTTCAGGTTAGTTTCAATTAAGGGTTCATGTAATGTATGTATATAGAGAAGGGTGTGTGGATAGGGTCTCATGTTGTGTGTACACATAGGAACCAATGTGCAATGTGTGAGTGTCAATCTCATTCTCAGATTTCAGTAGGGAACGTGTGTGTACATTAGGAAATCAGTGCAGCTCAGTTTTTTTCAGGGTTGGCAGGGCATAGATGTGTGGAAATGTTCTCAGATTTCTGTGTGAAATCAGTATCCTGTGTGTGTATACATTACAGTGTAATGTGTCAATGTGACAGTTAGTGTCATAGGGAAACTAAAAACAGTGTTGTGTGTAACATGTGTGTCTCAGTGTGACAGTATAGATGCGTGTGTGTGTCGTTAGAGCATAGGCATGAGTGTGTGTGAATAGGATACATGTGACATGAATGTGTGAGTGTGTGAGGGTGCAGTGATTTGAATCAGGGTTTGGTGTCAAGGCTCAGAAATCACATTGTTCTCAGGTTTTTGTGTTTGTGTGGTTCAATGTGTGTGTGAGGAATGTGACAAAAGTGTGTGTAATGGTATTCAAATCAGTGTATTTGCAACCATTGAACCAATGTGTGTGAAATCATTCTCAGCTTCTCAGTTCAAAAGCAATTTCGAAAACCCAATCCCATGCCAATATGATCCCCAATATGTAGGTTAATTCTCAGTTAATACATGACTAAGTTCGGTTCAGTTTCTCAGGTTTATCAATATAGGTGTTCAGTAGAACATTATGAATGAAGGAACTCAATCAGTAAAATAAATCTAAACGAACTAACCCACATGTGTAACCCATCATCTAAAATGTATCTTGTGAAACCCGTAAATGTTTTATTGTAATTGATTGGATATTTTGTTTGTTAATTTATTATTATTATTATTAATTTAGGAAAATCATATTTTTAAAAAATAATATTATTCATTAAATTTTGTTTGGACTGACCCGTCCCGAACCCATCTCGAATTCATTTCCGAAACCGAACCCAATATCGGTTTTTCCGAAACAAATCTTAAAGTGTTTTATATATATTATATATTTATGTTTTTTCTTTTAAGGAAAAGAACTTCCATTCCTTTCCTTTCCTTTCCTTTCCAGAACCATTCCTTTCCTTTCCTTTATGTTCTCAGAACTCTCTCTCTCTCTCGACCTAACGCCGACCCCCTCCTCTTCAAAACCACCGAGACCCCTCGGCTCCCCTTCCGAAACTGTCGGCGACCTCTCATTTCCCCTCCCCGTAACTCCTAGTTCATTTTCCCCTATATATAGCCCCTCTCCCTCTCCCTCTCCATCACTCATCCATCATCCCCAAGCCCTAGCCCCAAAATTCCCACCCGAACCCGGCCGCCCGAGCTCCCGCCGGCTCCGTCCGAGCCCGGCGACCCCCTGCGCGGCGACCCTCCTCCGCCTCCCTTCGGCGCGCCAGCGTCCCCGCGACCCCAAGCCGACTGTCCTGCCACCGACCCCCTGCAGCGCCCCTGTCCCGTGTGGCCTCCCTGCCGCCATTCCCGACCCCGCGGTCCCTCGTCGACCCGCTGTCCACAGCACCTTGCGGGTCCCGATCCGCTGTTTCCGTGGCCGCGCCCCGCTGTCCGCGTGTTCTGGATTTTTCTGAGTTCACGGGATTCGTCTTTTCCCCCTAATTTGCATTTGAGAGCTCTAGCCGAGCACCCGAGGTATATTGTCATGTCCTCGTGTCCCTTTGGGTTGTGTGTCAATGATGATTCGGTCTCGATCCCGCTATGGGATTCGATTGTTGCATAATTGGTTTCCGATTTCTAAGTCGAAATTGTTTCGGCTTTAGATATCGTTGCATAAGGGATATGCACCGTAACGGCTCGGATTCGTTATTTGAGCTATGGCTTGGTTTCTTTTCTGATTCGATTATTCTTTCATTCTGTGTTTAGCTCTTTGGTGGGTTAAGTTCTTTTTGAGTTCTGTGGTTTGGTTATATGAATTTGTGCTGTGGTTTTTGATTTTGGCTTATTGTTCTTTTGAGATTGATATCCATTTTTGGGTTGGATATGCATTATGGTGGGGTTTGGTGTTCCTGGTTTGGGATCGACTGTTTGGTTGTGTTTTGGTATCACCCCATGATTGGGTTGTCCCAGTTACAGAGGATGTGCTGCCCAAAATTTTTAAGAAAATATTTTAAAAAAAGATATTTTATAAAAGTTTAGTAATTTTTGGTCTTTGCAAAATAATTTACAAAATTGTTTTCGTGGCTTTAATGATGGACTTTGTGGATTTGGTATTCCCGGTTAGGCGACGACCGTATCGGTCGAATGAGCCTCGGCGAAACGCAAACGCTACAGGATTTTCCTGTACGTTGAGGCGTTAGCTAGCAACGTGATATTTCGTGACCAAGTCTGAGACCCTCTTTTCATAAATTATATTTAATTATATTTTTATTTAGAACTTGTTACTGCTTTTGGGTGCAGGGCCTCGGCCTTCTGTTTGGACCGCTTCACGGCACTCAGATCTTGCTCAGTTTATTTAATTAATTTATGTAATAAGTTGTAAGGGCATAAGCCCAGTTTTCTATTTCTTTTCTCTGTGACCCTGTATTGTGTAGCGTAGCTTTTTGGTTATTTTCTGGTTGTTAGTTTTGTCGTTAGACGCGTAGAATATTAAAATAAATATTTATTTTTTATATAGAAATTTAATAAGTTTTTTTCACATTAAGTAATTTTGTAATTTAACAAATTCACATTTGACTCATTTAAAGAAAAACCTAGTTTTATAAATATATGTAATTAAACTACAAAGTTTTGCCAATTAACCTGTAGATGCTATTTTTCCAATAAATATTAAATTGACTTTTATTTCGTAAATTAATTAAATAGTAGATCGCAACGATAACGTGTTCCGGTAGAATACTTTTAACAAACTTAAAACTTGATTAGGATCTTCTTTTAGAGATTGCAACTAGCACACCTAGATATGGTTCATTTATGCCTCTAAGTCAGGATTCTCAATTGTAGGATTTCGAGGACGAGTTTGACTTCCCCAGTACCAACTTCCGCTCCAGTCAATAGCAAAGACAAGTACGGTTATGTTTATTTGGCAATTTAATTAGTAATTGTTATATTGCATGCTTAAACCACATTGCTACACGGAACTCTCTCCTAGAGTATTGATTGTTCTTGATTGTGGGATATTGGGGGAGTAGTGTAGTGTTTTATGACCAATACCTTCATATTGCATTAATTGTGCGAGCTTACCCCTCTTACACACGGGGATAAGCCGTATCGTATCGCTAGGATACTATTGTACAACCCAAGCCGGTCATATACATTACCTATTCAAATCACATTGTTTTCAATTGTTGGAAAAATTGCTGGAAAATATTGTTCAAGTATTTCAAACTGTTAAGATTGCAAATATTCCAATATTATTTGAATTGTTAGATTTTCATAATTGTACTTTGCTCCATTCCTGACCGGATCCCCACCCCAATAGGTATCATTGATGAGGCTGAGCTATTGTATAATAGCTATTATGATCCGGTGCTCTACCCTACGGTGCTTCCAGAGTCCCACTCGGAGGACGTCGATCCCGAGGCTGATGAGCCGGCTATCTAGATAGATGTTATTTTTTATTTCTAGTTTCATTATGTTGGAGTGAAGACAATTTATTTCAGTATTTATTTCAGATGTATTTTCTCTATGTTGAACAAACAAAGTTTTTAAATGTTCGTAATATTAGAAGTTGTGACAAATGTATATTGTTGTTGAGATTACCTGCAAGTGGAAACAGCTTACTGCCGCCGTCTCACAACGGTGCAGGTTGGGCATGATCCGATTTGACCCAGTAATTTGGGATCGGGTCGTGACATGTTTTTAGTGGTGGCCCATGTAGGTCTAATCAACAACTTAGGAGAACATATCTAGAAACAATTAGAACACTAGAACATTAATTTGTCACAACATAGGACCAATTTATCTATATACTTATGTAACTATTTTTGGTTGCTTATAGAATGGTAGGCTACCTTGCTTATGTTTTGTATCCTAAACCTTCCAGAGTATGGCCACAGACAAGACCATCACTGCTTGCGATGGGGTGTCATCACCCGATCATACCCCACCTCCCCAAGCAAGTCCGGATCCTACACCTCGATAGCTGACCGATCGTCTCCATAATGCACCAGCACCCCGTGGAGTTTACACTCCTACAACTCTGGTGGCAGATCCTACATCTTTCTGGACTGAGCTGCAGTTCCCTGTAGTAGTGCCCGCTCCAGCTGCCCCACCAGTGCCCGTGGACCCCACCGACCTCGTAGGCCTGCTACGAGGAGTGCTTGATGCCCAGAGAGCCCAAGCTGAAACTCATCGTGAACAGACTGCGATTATGAGAGAAGGCATGGAGAATGCCCACAACGTGGCTATGGCTGCCCTCGAGAGAGGAGAAGCAGCCCAATCAGAACCAAGGCCTGCTAAAGTCGATGATATAGAGAAATTCAAGAAGCTGGACCCTCGACCCTTCAAGGGAACCAAAAGAATCATCTATGCCGACGAATGGCTCGACAGCATGGAGCGTCTTCTCAGTGTCGCTCGACTTCCAGACGACCTCCAGGTCGAAGCTATGGGACTCCAACTGCTAGATGTAGCAAGCACCTGGTATAGAAATAAAACCCGACTCCAGGACAGGCAGCTTGACTGGAATACCTTCAAGAGGTTGTTCCGCAGAAAGTTCTTCCCAACATCAGATTTGTGGGAGATGGAAAGACAGTTCCAGAATCTGAAGCAAGGGAACATGACGGTTGGTGAATATGCGACAGAGTTTGGTCAAGTTAGTCGCTTTGCCAAGAACTTGGTTGCTGACCCCGCAGATCGTGTTGAAAGATTCAGATTTGGACTGAGGGAAGGGATTCGCACCCCTGTGATCGCAGGCGGTGCCAAGACGTACGAGAGGATTCTAATACGAGCTCAGGATATAGAGAAGAGTCAGCCTGTTCATTCAAAGAGGGAGTATTCTGGAACTAGCAACTTCCAGAGTAACCAGAAGAGGCCCAACGTCAACAACCACAACAACAACAGGCCTCCACACCACCAGCAGCAGCACCATCAGGTAAGGATCAATGACAGAGCACCTCAGAAGCAGATTCCTGTCTGCAATTTCTGTAAGAGGCCAGGACATCAGGCGAACATCTGCAGGAAAAGACTCGGACACTTCCTAGTTTTTGGGTCTGCTACCCACCAAGTGAGAGACTGTTCCACGGCATTCAACCAGACCGGAACAACACAACAGAAGGCTCTCCTACCTACTCAGCAACTGTCACGACCCGCACCCTAGAGTAAGGGCACGAGACGTGGGTACGTCCAGCCTACGCCGCAGTATCGACGGTAGAACGTTGTCCTAGTTCAATCATCTAACAATATATAAGGTACCTGTACAGTATATACACTCCGAATGGAGGTGACATAGCAATACAGTCTCAATCACATCTAAGGTAGAGTACGATAAAAAGATAGATAGATATGAAATGAAATGAGTCCACAGAGATACAATCAGATAGAAGTCTAAGTGTCTAAGATGACATCTCCATAAACATCAGATAAAACAAACTCCCAGTACATATCCAATAATGTATCAATGAGAAAGACAAGGTAAGAGTCTAAGCTAGCAGTCTAAACCACTGGTGGTAGATCCTCACTGCAATTTGGGTCAAAGTCACAAATTTTGTCTAAGCTGCACCATAATGGGTAGACACCAGAGCCTCATCATTCTCTATAAAATTTTTAACAGGTCCAGTCAGAACAGGAACGAGCACAATACATCTCAACAAATCATAACAGGATTGGAAATATAATCATGCTAGAAAGTAAGATACATGAACTGAAAGAATAACATGATATATAAAAGAGAGAGAGACTGTAAGTAAATATCTACAGTATAATAGAGAACTAATCAGTGACTAGTGATTCAGAGTACAAGATAAACATGTGAACAGCTGGAGGGTGATTCATGACTATACTAAAGAGGTGATTCATGACTATACTACTTTGGAATTATCCACATGTTCATTTATACTCCCCCATCCCCAATCAATACACAAGGATCCAGTCAAGTTACGTTAAGATTCATGACTATACTACATTGCCCATAAAGGGTGATTCAAGAGTGATTCATGAAGATTCGTTAAGGCTCTGCGATTCATGAGAGTACAAGAATCACAAGCTGATACATGAAGATTCATGATAATAGAAGCATGAGATACATGATGTAAGTAAAACACACGAGACAAGAGTATCTGATGCTCCCAAGGGGGATAACATCTCATGAAGGGATCCATATAGTACCAATCCGTGTTACCAACGTGTCAGCATCAAGTAAAGTAATCTAAAGAAGGAAATATAATCCTAAACAAGATATGAAATGATCAGAGAATGTACTCGCCTGGTATCCTGAATATCTGAAGAGAATATACTGTCCGAGGAGTGGTGTCTGTCTCCTATAGAACAGTACAAGTCACTACATGTCTAAAATAATAAAATAAACTGCTACAATGCATCTACATGATGTATGGGGTCAATCTAGGCTAAAGTCAACCTTTGGTCAACTCTAGTCAACCCTAACAGTCAAATTAGGTCAACTCTAGTCTAGTTAGGTCAAACTAGGTCAAACAAGGTTAAACTTGGTCAAACTAGTCTAGGTTGGTCAAACCTAGGCTTAATAAGTCAATCTAGGTCACTAATCACTTATCATACAAGTCACACTAACCTAGTGATACACAAGTGTATCCACACCACATGCCATAGGCTAACTACATAGGCAATGAGCCATATAACATATAGGCCAATACCCATACCATATATCTATATACACATTATTACATAGGCCAATACAATCTCTATTTCACATTACACTATCACACTACACATTTCACATTTATATATTACATTACACATTCACATAGGTCAGATAATATATATATATATATATATATATATATATATATATATATATTATATCACACTACACATTTCACATTTATATATATATATATATATATATATATATATATATATATATATATATATATATGTGTGTGTGTAGTGTGATATAATATATATATATATATATATATATATATATATATATATATATATATATATATATATATATATATATATATATATATTATATCACACTACACATTTCACATTTATATATCACACTACACATTTCACATTTATAAAAAAAAAAAATATATATATCACACTACACATTTCACATTTATATATTACATTACACATTCACATAGGTCAGGTAATATATATATATATATATATATATATATATATATATATATATATATATATATATATATATATATATATATATATATTATATCACACTACACATTTCACATTTATATATTACATTACACATTCATATATATATATATATATATATATATATATATATATATATATATATATATATAGAGAGAGAGAGAGAGAGAGAGAGAGAGAGAGAGAGAGAGAGAGAGATAGAGATAGATATGTACTCAAGGTAAATGTGTGTGTGTGTGTGTGTGTGTATATGAGAGTGTGAGTGTGTGTGTAGTGTTCCTGTGTGTGACAGGAATTGGAAGGGTGTTGTGTGTATATGTGTGTGTGAGGGTGTGAGGAAAATAGTGTCAAAATTAGTGAGGATAGGTGTGTGTGAGGGTGTTTGTGTCAAAGATTGGGTTCTCAGTCCTATGTGACAGAAACTAATGTGTGTGCAATGTGCCATATAGGTGTGTAGGCATGTGTGTGTGAGTGAGTGTGTGAGGAAAACAGTGGCAGGTCTCAGATTTGTGTGACATGAGTAACATGACAGGAAATAGAATAGAGGGTGTGTGAATCATGAGTGTGTGTATGTGTTTTCAGAATTGTAACATAATGACAGGAATGTATACGTGTGTGTGAGTTTAAGGGTCATAGAGGGGTGTGTCAAATGAAGTTAAGTGACAGTGTAGATTGTAGATGTGTGTGTTAGTGAATGTGTAGGTGACAGGAAACTAAAGAGGGTGGCCTATGTGTAACAGGAAACAATAGTGTGTCTCAGATTTCAAATAATGACAGTTCAAACAGCCGGGGATCATGAGCTTTAGGAATGGGTAAAGGATAGTTCAATAACAACCTCAGTCCTTTAGCAACTAGCAACCCAAAAATCGAATTCAAATCCCATTGCTCACCAAAAGTCACACACTAACATAAACATCATCCATACACATGTAGGTGAACTAGTTATCCATTTAACATTATTAAAAATCAGTTAATAACAGATTAAAATCAGGAAAAATCAATTTGACAAGGTGTATCAGTGCGTATCAGCCTATTTAGGAATTCAATGAATTCGACCCTAAATTAATCGTAAAAATCACAAACAAGAGTTGATAAATAGTGTCACATATGTACACGTGTCCTGTGAGTCATTTTGTGTCCAAAAACCATGACACAGATGTGTCCACATCGACTCCAACACGTGGGGTGCACCCAGTGTAACACAGTGTCGTGCACGCATGCACACGAGTGTAGGACACGACATATGACACTTCGTGTCATGTGCACACACCCACGTGGTCGCCTAGGGTAGGGCTACACGTGGGATAGCCTGACACGTGTCCTCGACGTGTCTACAGAGGACACGAACGCACGTTGTGCGCGTGTCTGTGCACGTTCAGCCGCCTGCGCGCGACAGCGCGCGGCCAGTGCAGGCGCGATTGTGCCGCGTGTACTCAACCATCTGCTCCCAAATTTTGGGAGCATGATGTCAGACGTTGCCCCCTGCTCTCCACAAAAAATTCGTGTCCTGAAGTGTCCTGTGTCACGATATACGGACCCCGATAGGCAGGACACAGGCGTGGGGTTCGTGCACGTGTCCAAGGCCAAAATCTTGACACAAACTGACACAAAATGCATAACACCCTTCACAAACATTCATACACGCACCTAGATCTACAGATCTATGTAATTTGAATTCGAAAATAAATTCCTAAGAAGCATTTCTACAAACACCTATATTCCTATTATGATACGTGTCCGATACGGACACAAAATAGACACGAATTGTGCCCAAATCTCGGGGACAGCTAGGAAGTCCTTAAACCTAGCCCTATATGCAAAAAAAAAAACAGAAAAAATAATGGGTTTACATGGTTTACCTATTGAGTGTCAATACTCAAGAAAAACTTCAAATGGAATTATTCCAAATAGCAACTCCCAAGCTCCAAATGACACGAAAACTGAGGTGAACCTCCAGAATCAGTAAACAAACAATAATTAGATCCTATTGCAAAAGACTAGGGTTAAAAAGGAGTTGAAATGAATTAAATAGGATTGTAGGGGAATGGGAAATTACCTCTCCTTCCAAATCTAGGTCAAGAACAAAAGAGGCAAGAACACACTAAGAGATTACTTATAGGCAAGGGGAAACCCTAATTGTGGCTGTCATGGGTTGGTTAGTTTGGGTTTTGGGCTTAAGTCTTGGGCCTATGTCTTAATTACAAGTCATGAAATCACAAGTCATTGAGTTAAGCCATAAGTCATTAACCATTTCACTTAAACTTAACCTTCCTACTCTAAACTAATTTCTAATGACTAAAAGTAGGTTAAATTGAGTTAGACTAGGGTCACCATAACTAGGGTTAGCTTCTAGGCTAGTCTACAAGTCTCAACTTGTTCAAGTCAAAAGTCAAATTCAACAACCATCAATCCAATAATTAATCAAATTATTCTAATAAATCACAATGACCAAATTATCCCTAGGCTAAAAAATGATAAATAGATATTCCAAACCACAGGGTTAGGCTCTAGGTCAGACTGTCTCTACGGTTTCACTAGCTGCACATCAAAATCACAAGTCATAATTTTTAAAATAGTTTTAAATAATTAAAAATCACCAAAAAATCATATTATTATTTAAATATCATAATTAAATAATTAAAAACACAAAATTTCAAAATTACCCTTATTTAGAAAACTGGGTGTTACAAGTCTACCCACCTTAGAAAAATTTTGTCCTCGAAATTTAAGATGGTAGTACTCCTTCTAGGTCAAACATAGTCAAGGGTCAACCACTAGTCAATTTTTCAACATCCAAGTACTTGGTCATCAACTGGTCAATTTCTTAGGGTTTTACCTATGCTAGCTATCTAGGTGTTGGCAACTAGAGATTAGCAAAAAAAAAAAAAACTCTATAATAGACTAACTCTCAACCTTTCAAATCCTATCAAGTCATCCATAACTAAATACCTATATTCTAAGCACATAAATACCAAATACCACATATACATAAGCTCAAGAACAACAACCCTTTACATACACCCTAAGTGTATCATATATATATAATTGATCATCAAAGGTTAAAGTAGACTAAACTTATAAGGGACTGAACAAATGCTTGAAAATTAGGCTAAGGATGAATGGTCTGAATCATCAGTGTAGGCAAAAGGGAATGATGCTAAGGAAACTGAAATTATGAGCTAAAGGACAGGACATTTGGGTCCACTTGTAAAGTCAAAGTGAAAGGAAACCTACACATGGAAAATGAACTAATGCTCAGGTAGAGGCTTGGAAGACCAAACCAACAATGAAAGAAAGGGTTTGGACATGTATCTGGACAGATGGGCTAACCAGGTATCATCTGTATCTAAGAATGAAAGGGGGACAGAATAATGATCAAGGAAGAACTCTTATTAACAATCCACATTATATCCCAATGTATACAACTATCTAAGTGGACTGAACAACCATGCCCAAGAAAAAGTTTAAACTCCACTGTAGGACAGGTACTGCAGGTTATAATGGAGGGTATTGCAAGGCTATCAATAAAGTAAAATGCTAAGAGATGTAGTATGTCACCATGTACAGAAGTGAGGATGAGTGCAGACCTCTAATATGCATGATACTGACTCTCCAGATGTGCAGAATATAATAAGGGGTTGATGGTTATATTGGTGAGTCAATAATTGGGGTCTGAACTATGGTCTAGTAAAATCTATGATGCAACATGGTAGGTAATAAAAGTTGAGTGCAGTGAACAACTTGAAATAGTATGAACCGAGGGAACATGGTCTCTAATGAAGGGTCTGCACACTGCCTATAAAGGTTGATCAATACGAATGAACTCAACACAAAGAGAACTTAACTAAAATAGAAAACTGAACCAAATATAGGCTAAACAACATATCAATACCCTATACAACAATGGCCTATAGATACCAACCAACCCATATCCCATATGCCAATATCATCTGCAATCTATATGTATATATAGACCTCTCAGTCTTAGGTGAACTACAACTATACTCAAGGACAGGCTCTGGTCATGGATGCCTTACTGGAAAAAAAGGTAAGGGAAAATAATAACAACCATCAAGGCTGTAAGGCATACTAACATCCTATATGTAAACTGGTTGGTATTATAAATAACAGGGAAACTACCAATAATGGGTTACTATTCTAATACCAATGCTAAATATCATCTCTATGGTACAGACACTCTACAAGTCATCATATTATTACAATACGAAAGAACTACATATGAATAAGCTCTATAAAACTAAAATATCCCTTCTCTTAAGTTATTTATAACAACAGAAGGGTATGATGTTCAAAAACCTTCTCAAGATACAATCTGATAATCATATGCGTCTGTCCAAAATTATGTTACTCAGAGTCTTCGTCATGCTAGTGAGCAAGGCTACGATAATCACAGAGTCCTTGACTAAGGTACATACCTCTATAATCATGGTATTTAAAATTTTCGCATTGCCGGATGCGACGGCAAAAACCTTAAATTCCCACACCAGAGAAATACGTCCAAAATCTGAATATATGTCCTCACTATGCCAACTAACACGACTATCGAAGATTCTAGTTCCCATAACTGAGGTGACCTAGCCCATATGATTTTCTCAGAAGAGAAACAAACATAACAAAAGAGCAACATGACAAAATTAATCAATCAACAAGGAACAGATGGAATCGGATTTCAAGATAGTTATAAGAGTCAATTGCGAAAATGGAATCGAGAAGAACGGAACTTGCAGCAAGATCTCCAATGGTCTGTGCATCCTCGACTGTCCTGACGATAGCTTACCCCTGCTGGTTTTCCCTGGTCTGCTGCTGATGCTGCATGAACCGCTGCTGCTGAGAGAAATCAGGACGAGAAAAGGTCTCTGTACAGTCGGAGGTGCACCTCCAATGTAGCATAAATGCTAACCTGAGTCGGCACAACAGGAGCTGCGGTCTCGAAGCCCTGATGAACAGGACGAGAGGTGGCCAGCCTCTCGATAGTATTCCCTGGACAGGAGCGATGAGATCGTGTCTCCGTAACCATCATGAAGACAGATCAAAACAAGAAGCAATTTCTGAGAATAAAGCGAAAATTCAAAGGAGGACAGTTTATATTCAAGGGAAGTCAATAAGCAGCAATTTAGATAAAAGAAATCTGATTAAGAGTTCTTCCTAGTGTGATTGAGTACCTTCAAAGATATCCTAATCCTACTGCAGGCTGTAGTGATACTCTAGTTCGAATACCACTACATAAACTCGACCTGCATGGGCCACCACTAAAAACGTGTCACGATCCGCACCCTAGTGTAAGGGCACAAGACGTGGCTACGTCCAACCTACGCCGCAGTGTCGGCGGTAGAACGCTATCCTAGGTCAATCATCTAACAATATATAAGGTACCTGTACAGTATATACACTCCAAATGGAGGTGACATAGCAATACAATCTCAATCACATCTAAGGTAGAGTACGATAAAAAGATAGATAGATATGGAATGAAATGAGTCCACAGAGATACAATCAGATAGAAGTCTAAGTGTCTAAGATGACATCTCCATAAACATCAGATAAAACAAACTCCCAGTACATATACAATAATGTATCAATGAGAAAGACAAGGTAAGAGTCTAAGCTAGCAGTCTAAACCACTGGTGGTAGATCCTCTACTGCAATTTGGGTCCAAGTCACAAATGTTGTCTAAGCTGCACCATAATGGGTAGACACCAGAGCCTCATCATTCTCTGTAAAATTTTTAACAGGTCCAGTCAGGACAGGAACGAGCACAATACATCTCAACAAATCATAACAAGTAGGAAATATAATCATGCTAGAGAGTAAGATACATGAACTGAAAGAATAACATGATATATAAAAAAGAGAGAGACTGTAAGTAAATATCTACAGTATAATAGAGAACTAATCAGTGACTAGTGATTCAGAGTACAAGATAAACATGTGAACTGCTGGAGGGTGATTCATGACTATATTAAAGAGGTGATTCATGACTATACTACTTTAGAATTATCCACATGTTCATTTATACTCTCCCATCCCCAATCAATACACAAGGATCCAGTCAAGTTACGTTAAGATTCATGAATATACTACATTGCCCATAAAAGGTGATTCAAGAGTAATTCATGAAGATTCGTGAAGGCTCTGTGATTCATGAGAGTACAGGAATCACAAGCTGATACATAAAGATTCATGATAATAGAAGCATGAGATACATGATGTAAGTAAAACAAACGAGACAAGAGTATCTGATGCTCCCGAGGGGGATAACATCTCATGAAGGGATCCATATAGTACCAATTCGTGTTACCAACGTGTCAGCATCAAGTAAAGTAATCTAAAGCAGGAAATATAATCTTAAACAAGATATGAAATGATCAGAGAATGTACTCGCCTGGTATCCTGAATATCTGAAGAGAATATACTGTCCGAGGAGTGGTTTATGTCTCCTATAGAACAGTACAAGTCACTACATGTCTAAAATAATGAAATAGACTGCTACAATGCATCTACATGATGTTTGGGGTCAATCTAGGCTAAATTCAACCTTTGGTCAACTCTAGTCAACCCTAACAGTCAAACTAGGTCAACTCTAGTCTAGTTAGGTCAACCTAGTTCAAACAGGGTTAAACTTGGTCAAACTAGTCTAGGTTGGTCAAACCTAGGCTTAATAAGTCAATCTAGGTCACTAATCACTTATCATACAAGTCACACTAGCCTAGTGATAAGTGTATCCACACCACATGCCATAGGCTAACTACATAGGCAATGAGCCATATCACATATAGGCCAATACCCATACCATATATCTATATACACATTATTACATAGGCTAATGCAATCTCTATTTCACATTACACTATCACACTACACATTTCACATTTATATATTACATTACACATTCACATAGGTTAGATAATATATATATTTTTAGGTTAGATTATATATATATATATATATATATATATATATATATATATATATATATATATATATATATATATATATATATAAAATATATATATATATATATATATACATATATATATACATACTCATAGAGAGATATATATATATACATATATATATATATACACATACATATATATATATATATATATATATATATATATATATATATATATATATATACACATATATATATACATACTCATAGAGAGATAGATATGTACTCAAGGTAAATGTGTGTGTGTGTGTATATGAGAGTGTGAGTGTGTGTGTAGTGTTCCTCTGTGTGACAGGAATTGGAAGGGTGTTTTGTGTATATGTGTGTGTAGGCATGTGTGTGTAAGGGTGTGAGGAAAACAATGTCAAAATTAGTGAGGATAGGTGTGTGTGAGGGTGTTTGTGTCACAGATTGGGTTCTCAGTCCTATGTGACAGAAACTAATGTGTGTGCAATGTGCCATATAGGTGTGTAAGCATGTGTGTGTGAGTGAGTGTGTGAGGCAAATAGTGGCAGGTCTCAGATTTGTGTGACAGGAGTAACATGACAGAAAATAGAATAGAGGGTGTGTGAATCATGAGTGTGTGTGTGTGTTTTCAGAATTGCAACATAATGACAGGAATGTATATGTGTGTGTGAGTTTAAGGGTCATAGAGGGGTGTGTCAAATGAAGTTAAGTGACAGTGTAGATTGTAGATGTGTGTGTTAGTGAATGTATAGGTGACAGGAAACTAAAGAGGGTGGCTTGTGTGTAACAGGAAAAAATAGTGTGTCTCGGATTTCAAATAATGACAGTTCAAACAGCAGGGGATCATGAGCTTTAGGAATGGGTAAATGATAGTTCAATAACAACTTCAGTCCTTTAGCAACTAGCAACCCAAAAACCGAATTCAAATCCCATTGCTCACCACAAGTCACACACTAACATAAACATCATCCACACACATGTAGGTGAACTAATTATCCATTTAACATTATTAAAAATTAGTTAATAACAGATTAAAATTAGGAAAAATTAATTCGACAGGGTGTATCAGTGCGTATCAGCCTATTTAGGAATTCAATGAATTCGACCCTAAATTAATCATAAAAATCACAAACAAGAGTTGGTAAATAGTGTCACATATGTACACGTGTCCTGTGAGTCGTTTCGTGTCCAAAAACTATGACACAGACGTGTCCACATCGACTCAAACACGTAGGTTGCACCCAGTGTAACACAGTGTCGTGTACGCATGCACACGAGTGTAGGACACGACACTTGACACTCCGTGTCATGTGCACACACCCACGTGGTCGCCTAGGGTAGGGCTACACGTGGGATAGCCTGACACGTGTCCTCGACGTGTCTACAGAGGACACGAATGCACGTTGTGCGCGTGTCTGTGCACGTTCAGCCGCCTGCGTGCGACAGCACGCGGCCAGTGCGGGCGCGATTGCGCCGCGTGTACTCAACAATCTGCTCCCAAATTTTGTGAGCATGATGTCAGACGTTGCCCCTACTCTCCACAAAAAATTCGTATCCTGAAGTATCCTGTGTCACGAGATACGGACCCCGATAGGTGGGTCACAAGCGTGGGGTTCGTGCACGTGTCCAAGGCCAAAATCTCGACACAAACCGACACAAAATGCATAACGCCCTTCACAAACATTCATACACACACCTAGATCTATAGATCTATGTAATTAGAATTTCAAAATTCGAAAAAAATTCCTAAGAAGCATTTTTACAAACACCTATATTCCTATTATGATACGTGTCCGATACGGACACGAAATAGACACGAATTGTGCCCAAATCTTGGGGATAGCTAGGAAGTCCTTAAACCTAGCCCTATATGCAAAGAAAACAGGAAAAACAATGGGTTTACATGGTTTACCTATTGAGTGTCAATACACAAAAAAAGCTTCAAATGGAATGATTCCAAATAGCAACTCCCAAGCTCTAAATGACACGAAAACTGAGGTGAACCTCCAGAATCAATAAACAAACAATAATTAGATTCTATTACAAAAGACTAGGGTTAAAATGGAGTTGAAATGAATTAAATAGGATTTTAGGGGAATGAGAAATTACCCCTCCTTCCAAATCTAGGTCAAGAACAAAAGAGGCAAGAACACACTAAGAGATTACTTATAGGTAAGGGAAAACCCTAATTGTGGCTGTCATGGGTTGGTTAGTTTGGGTTTTGGGCTTAAGACATGGGCCTATGGCTTAATTACAAGTCATGAAATCACAAGTCATTGAGTTAAGCCATAAGTCATTAACCATTTCACTTAAACTTAACCTTCCTACTCTAAACTAATTTCTAATGACTAAAAGTAGGTTAAATTGAGTTAGACAAGGGTCACCATAACTAGGGTTAGCTTCTAGACTAGTCTACAAGTCTCAACTTGTTCAAGTCAAAAGTCAAATTCAACAACTATCAATCCAATAATTAATCAAATTATTCTAATAAATCAAAATGACCAAATTACCCCTAGGCTAAAAATGATAAATAGATATTCCAAATCACAGGGTTAGGCTCTAGGTCAGACTGTCTCTACGGTTTCACTAGCTGCACATCAAAATCACAAGTCATGATTTTTAAAATAGTTTTAAATGATTAAAAATCACCAAAAATTATATTATTATTTAAATATCATAATTAAATAATTAAAAATACAAAATTTCAAAATTACTCTCATTTATAAAACTGGGTGTTACACCAACAACAGTTTGGACAACACCAACAGAAAACTGGGCGATCTTTTGCCCTAGCAGCAGACGAGCAGGAGCCAGAACCGGAATCCACCGCTGATGTCATCACATGTTCTATTTATGTGCATTCACATCCTGCTTTAGCATTATTTGATTCGGGTGCATCATACAGTTTTATATCATCAAAGTTCTTTTCTGCACACCATCTAGTTACGGGGTTTAGCAAGATGATATATAGAGTTATGACCGGTGGTGGACCCATACCCATCACCGAGACCTGTAACTGCCCTATAACTATCTCAGGCCACAAATTCTTAGCACCCTTACCCAACTATAATGTAGTCCTAGGGATGGACTGGCTAAGTAAGCAGCATGTGCTGATAGATTATCACAGAGGATATGTAGTCTTCAGCCCACCCGGAGAACCGGAGTTTTAAATCTCTCGAACTCCGAAAGATATGGAAAGTGTTGTCTACTCCTCTATCACTGAAGAACCCGGGCCTCCCTATCCTATCATAGCAGAATTCATGGACGTCTTCCCTGATAGTCTTCCGGGATTGCCCCCAGATCGAGATATAGAATTCACCATTGATCTACTTTTCGGCTCTTTCCCTATTTTTCGAGGATGCTACAGAGTCAACCCCAAGGAGGCTAAGGAGATGAAGGACCAGATTGACGAACTGAAGGCCCAGGGATTTATCAGAGATGGAGCTTCACCCTGGGGAGCACCAGTTTTGTTCGTGCCCAAGAAGGATGGAACCGTACGGATGCGCATCGACTACTGGACGCTGAATAACATCACCATCAAGAATAAGTACCCTCTGTCCCGGATCGATGACTTGTTTGATCAACTAAGTGGAGCTAAGGTATTCTCAAAGATTGATCTCCGATCTAGCTACCATCAAATCAAGGTCAGGAAGGAGGATATTCCAAAGACGGCATTCAACACCAAATATGGACAATATGAATTTTTGGTTATGTCATTTGGATTGACGAATGCCCCTGCGGTATTCATAAACCTCATGAATAAGGTCTTCCATGAATACCTGGATCAATTTGTTGTCGTCTTCATCGATGCCATCCTGATCTACTCGAAGACCGAAGAAGAGCATAAAGAGCACCTGAGAAAAGTTCTGGAAATTTTAAGGAAGGAGAAGCTCTATGGTAAGATATCTAAATATGAATTCTTCTTAGACAAGGTAAATTTTCTAGGCCATGTTGTCATAGGAGAAGGAATTTCGGTGGATCCAAAGAAGATAGATGCTATTGAGAAGTGGACTACACCAAGTTCAGTTGCAAAAATCAGAAGTTTCTTGGGCTTAGCAGGCTACTACCGGAAATTTGTGAAGGACTTCGCCAGGATTGCTGAGCCAATGACGAAGCTCACAAGGAAGAATGAAGAATTTGTGTGGACTGAAGCTTGCCAGTCAGCATTTGAGGAACTAAAGAAGAGACTTACAACGACGCCGATACTTGTGCTACCCGCAGGTACTGGCAATTTCTTAATTTACAGTGATGCTTCTGGTAAAGGATTGGGTTGTGTTCTTCATCAACACGGAAAAGTAATTGCTTACGCATCTAGGCAATTACGGACTTATGAGAAGAACTATCCCACGCATGATTTGGAGCTTGCAGCAGTTATATTTGCTTTGAAGTTGTGGAAGCATTGCCTCTATGGAGAGAGAGTAGAAATACTTACAGACCACAAAAGTCTTAAATATATTTTCACTCAGAAGGAGCTGAACATGCGACAGAGACGATGGCTGGAGCTGATGAAAGATTTCGACATCGACCTGCAGTATCATCCGGGTAAGGCTAATGTTGTTGCAGATGCACTTAGTCGATACCCGATGGCAATATTTTTGACCAATAAGCGGCATTTGCTGGAAGACATAGAGAAGCTTGGATTGGAGATTGTACTGCCCGAAGAGGAAATAAAAAAACTAGGAAAAGAAGCCATTGTACCAGGAGTTGATTCATCAATGATGCAGTTGCAAGTACGTTCAAGTCTGATGGACAGAGTCAAGGAGACACAATTCCAAGATGAGACGCTTTGTAAACTCAGAGATCAAGTGCTGGCAGGAACACTTGAAGGATTCTCAATCGCCAGTGACGGAGCACTGAGGCATGGTACGAGACTGTGTACCAACTGGCGAACTGAGGAACGAGCTGATGCAAGAAGCGCACCAGTCGCAGTATTCCATACATCCAGGAGCTAACAAAATGTATCAGGATATACGTACTGTAGTGTGGTGGTACGGAATGAAGAAGGACGTATCCAGATATGTGGCTAGATGCTTGATTTGTCAATAAGTAAAAGCTAGCAGACAGAGATCCGCTGGACTATTGCAGCCGCTAGACATCCCAGAGTGGAAATAGGAACACATAACGATGGACTTTGTGTCAGGACTGCCTCGATCCCAAGGAGGAAAGGACGCCATTTGGGTTATTGTGGACCGACTGACGAAGTCAGCTCACTTTATCCCCTTCAAGGTTGGTTTATCCACCGAAAAGTTGGCAGTACTGTACATGCAACATATCTACCGGATTCATGGAGTTCCGGTAAGTATTGTATCTGACAGAGATACCAGATTTACCTCTCACTTCTGGAAGAGCTTGTACGACAGTTTGAGAACACAATTGAAGTTCAGCACTGCCTACCATCCCCAGACTGACGGACAATAGGAGAGAACAATCCAGACGCTAGAGGACATGCTGAGATCTTGCATCTTGAAATTTGGAGGGTCTTGGGAAGACCATTTGTACTTGGTAGAGTTCTCCTACAACAACAGCTACCAAGCTAGTATCGGTATGACTCCGTTCGAAGCACTTTATGGACGTCGTTGCCACACTCCACTTGCTTGGGACGACGTAGGAGAAAGAGTACTGCTTGGACCTGAGATGGTGACCAATGCAGCAGAGAAGGTAAAGGTGATTAGAGACAAGCTCAGGATTGCTCAGGACAGACAGAAGCATTGGGCTGATAGCAGTCGTCGACCACTAGAGTTCGAAGCAGGAGATAGTATCTTCATCAAGATTTCCCCTACCAGAGGAACTATCAGATTCGACAGAGCAGGGAAGCTTAGTCCTAGATACATCCACCCATTCGAAGTTTTGAGCCGAGTCGGAGAAATAGCGTACCGATTAGCTCTACCAGCTAATTTTGAGGGTGTGCACAATATCTTCCACGTTTCACAGCTCAGGCGCTACATTTCGGATCCGAGTCACATCTTGGACCATTCAGAGCTGAAAATTGGACCCAGCCTTATAGTGCCAGAAAAGCCAGTAGCGATATTGGACAGAGAAGAGAAGAGAACTAGAAATTCTGTGACACCCATAGTCAGAGTTATGTGGCAGCACAACTACCCAGGCGAGTCTACCTGGGAGCGAGAAGATGAGATGCGGAAGCAGTATCCGTATCTGTTTGAGACCTGAGGTATTTCATAACCCTATCCTTTAATTTCGAGGACGAAATTTCCTAAGGAGGGAAGGTTGTGAAACCCGTAAATTTTTTAATATAATTGATTAGATATTTTGTTTGTTAATTTATTATTATTATTAATTTAGGAAAATTATATTTTTAAAAAAAATATTATTCAATAAATTTTGTTTGGACTGACCCGTCCCGAACCCATCTCGAATCCGTTTCCGAAACCGAACCCAATATCGGTTTTTTTCGAAACAAATCTTAAAGTGTTTTATATATATTATATATTTATGTTTTTCCTTTTAAGGAAAAGAACTTCCATTCCTTTCCTTTCCAGAACCATTCCTTTCCTTTCCTTTATGTTCTCAGAACTCTCAATCTCTCTCGACCTAACGCTGACCCCCTCATCTTCCAAACCGCCGAGACCTCTCGGCTCCCCTTCTGAAACTGTCGGCAACCTCTCCTTTCCCCTCCCCGTAACTTCAAGTTTATTTTCCCCTATATATAGCCCCTCTCCCTCTCCATCACTCATCCATCATCCCCAAGCCCTAGCCCCAAAATCCCCACCCGAACCCGGCTGCCCAAGCTTCCGTCGGCTCCGTCTGAGCCCGGCGACCCCCTGCGCGGCGACCCTCCTCCGCCTCCCTTCGGCGCGCCAGCCTCCCCGCGACCCCAGGATGACCGCCCGACCACCGACCCCTTGCAGCGCCCCTGTCCCGTGCGGCCTCCCCGTCGCCGTTCCCGACCCCATGGCCCCTCGCCGACCCGCTGTCCACAACACCTTGCGGGTCCCGATCCGCTGTTTCCGTGGCCGTGCCTCGCTGTCCGCGTGTTCTGGATTTTTTCGAGTTCACGGAATTCGTCTTTCCCCCTAATTTACATCTGAGAGCTCTAGCCGAGCATCCGAGGTATATTGTCATGTCCTCGTGTCCCTTTGGGTTGTGTGTCAATGATGATTCGGTCTCGATCCCGCTATGGGATTCGATTGTTGCATAATTGGTTTCCGATTTCTAAGTCAGAATTGTTTCGGCTTTAGATATCGTTGCATAAGGGATATGCACCGTAACGGCTCGGATTCGTTATTTGAGCTATGGCTTGGTTTCTTTTCTGATTCGATCATTCTTTAATTCTGTGTTTAGCTCTTTGGTGGGTTAAGTTCTTTTTGAGTTCTGTGGTTTGGTTATATGAATTTGTGCTGTGGTTTTTGATTTTGGCTTATTGTTCTTTAGAGATTGATATCCATTTTTGGGTTGGATATTCATTATGGTGGGGTTTGGTGTCCCTGGTTTGGGATCGACTGTTTGGTTGTGTTTTGGTATCACCCTATGATTGGGTTGTCCCAGTTACAGAGGAGGTGCTATCCAAAAATTTTAAGAAAATATTTAAAAAAAAGATATTTTTTAAAAGTTTAGTAATTTCCGGTCTTTGCAAAATAATTTACAAAATTGTTTTCGTGGCTTTAATGATGGACTTTGTGGATTTGGTATCCCCGGTTAGGCGACGACCGTATCGGTCGAATGAGCCTCGGCGAAATGCAAACGCTACAGGATTTTCCTGTACATTGAGGCGTTAGCCAGCAACATGATATTTCATGACCAAGTATGAGACCCTCTTTTCATAAATTATATTTAATTATATTTTTATTTAGAACATGTTACTGCTTTTGGGTGCAGGGCCTCGGCCTTCTGTTTGGACCGCTTCACGACACTCAATTCTCGCTCAGATTATTTAATTAATTTATGTAATAAGTTGTAAGGGCATAAGCCCAGTTTTCTATTTCTTTTCTCTGTGACCCTGTATTGTTTAGCGTTGCTTTTTGGTTATTTTCTGGTTGTTAGTTTTGTCGTTAGACGCGTAGAAATTAAAATAAGTATTTATTTTTTATATAGAAATTTAATAAGTTTTTCTTACATTAAGTAATTTTGTAATTTAACAAATTCACATTTGACTCATTTAAAGAAAAACCTAGTTTTATATATATATATGTAATTAAACTACAAAGTTTTGCCAATTAACCTGTAGATGCTATTTTTCCAATAAATATTAAATTGACTTTTATTTCGTAAATTAATTAAGTAGTAGATCGCAACGATAACGTGTTCCGGTAGAATATTTTTTAACAAACTTAAAACTTGATTAGGATCTTCTTTTAGAGATTGCAACTAGCACACCTAGATATGGTTCATTTATGCCTCTAAGTCAGGATTCTCAATTGTAGGATTTCGAGGACGAGTTTGACTTCCCCAGTACCAACTTCCGATCCAGTCAATAGCAAAGGCAAGTACGGTTATGTTTATTTGGCAATTTAATTAGTAATTGTTATATTGCATGCTTAAACCGCATTGCTACACGGAACTCTCTCATAGAGTATTGATTGTTATTGATTGTGGGATATTGGGGGAGTAGTGTAGTGTTTTATGACCAATACCTTCATATTGCATTAATTGTGCGAGCTTACCCCTCTTACACATGGGGATAAGCCGTATCGTATCGCTAGGATACTATTGTACAACCCAAGCCGATCATATACATTACCTATTCAAATCACATTATTTTTAATTATTGGAAAAATTGCTGGAAAATATTGTTCAAGTATTTCAAACTGTTAAGATTGCAAATATTCCAATATTATTTGAATTGTTAGATTTTCATAATTGTACTTTGCTCCGTTTCTGACCGGATCCCCACCCCAATAGGTATCATTGATGAGGCTGAGCTATTGTATAATAGCTATTATGATCCGGTGCTCTACCCTACGGTGCTTCCAGAGTCCCACTCGGAGGACGTCGATCCCGAGGCTGATGAGCCGGCTATCTAGATAGATGTTATTTTTTATTTCTAGTTTCATTATGTTGGAGTGAAGACAATTTATTTCAGTATTTATTTCAGATGTATTTTCTCTATGTTGAACAAACAAAGTTTTTAAATGTTCGTAATATTAGAAGTTGTGACAAATGTATATTGTTGTTGAGATTACCTGCAAGTGGAAACAGCTTACTGCCGCCGTCTCACATCGGTGCAGGCTGGGCATGATCCGATTCGACCTAGTAATTTGGGATCGGGTCGTGACATATCTCAATTCAAAATCTACCATTAAGCTTTATAAATTAAACATTTCAATCTCATGAACAGTGAGCATTAGCATGTATCAGTATTTCCAATTGAACCCATCCTTCAAACCAATTTTGATATTCCAATCCTCAAACACAACTCATAAACCAACATTTAAGTATTCTAATACGTATGTAATGAAATAAATCTAGGTAATTAAACAGGGAAATTGGTTTTGAAACACATTAAATTTCAGAAAAACCCATACAGTGAACCAAGTATCAGGAATTACACAAAAAGCCCAATTTCGAATTCGAAATTGGCAACAAATATCAAATTGAACGTGCACATGTGTCGGGTATGTGTAGATGAGTCTAGGAGGAGTGTTTGTGTCCAGAAAACTGGACATGAATGTGTCCAATCAGAGAAAAACCCAGAGTATCAGTACACGTGCAGTGCAGTGTCGTGCAGGCAGAACATGAGCTCGTGGACACAACACAGCGCACCACTGGCCACGTTCTTGTGTCCACGTGTTCACTAGCATAGGGCTACACGTGTGTCACCCTACACCGTGTCCACAAGAGTCGTATCGAGAGTTTGAAGGCCGTATCAGAGCCCAAAACTGTACGTGTACAGCCCGTGCGTGCGACCAGTACGACCAGTGTGGGTGCGATTTCTCCTCGTGTGGTGAACCATATGCTCCCAAATTTTGGGAGCATAGTGTCAGTGATTGCCCCATCATCCCCACAAATTTTTGTGTCCACACGTGTCTTGAGTGAGGAGAACGAAGGGTCGGGCAGCAGGTCACTGCCCGCGCCCGTACAGTGACATGTTCGTGTCCAGTGCTGACACGACACAACACAAAATGGGACTTAGTCTTCTCAAAAAGTAATGCACATACATAGATCTACAATTCCATGTAATTAGTTTTACAAAAATCAAAAATAAAATCCTATGTGACATTTTAACAAACACCTATACACACTATGATACGTGTCCGATACGGACACCAAATGGACACAAAATCTACCCAAACATTAGGGACAGCTAGAGGACACCTAGATCTAGCCCTAAATGCAAAGAAAATAGAATATTAGAACAATTTAAGGAGTTTTACATATAGGTGCAAATAGCAAGAAAAAGCCCCAAATGAAGTGTTCCTCCTTGCTAGCTCAAATCCCCAAATTGATCCCAAACTGAAATTGCTCTCCACCAACAGTCCATTAACATCATTTAGAACCCAATGCAAAAGACTAGGATAAAAAAGAAGGATAAATGAATAAAATAGGAATTTTAAAGAAGGGAACAAATATTGGTTTTTGTCAAATAGAGAAATGATATAAAAAAGGCAAGAACAATAGGAAGAGAGATTTTATAGGGTTGGGAATCCTTAGGTGGCTAGTCATAAAGGATAAAATTAGGGTTAGGGTTTCAAGGCATGGGCCATGGGCCAAGTTTCATAAGTCATGGAACCAATTTCTAAGTCTAAAGCCTATGGACCAAATCACCAATCCTCCTATTTCAAACTTGATCCTAAGTGACATAACTTGAGTTGACTTAAGGTAGACTAGGGTATCACCATGCTAATCCTAAGTGACCTAACTTGAGTTGACCCATTCACTCCCGGCCGCATATGCCCAGCCTCCCAGCCGCATATGATTCTCAGCCGCATATGCTCCGCTCCACCGCGAGCCGCATGAGACCCATTTACTTCTGCCGTATATGCCTCCCAGTCATTTCCAGCCGCATAAGGTCCCTCCATTCCCAGCCGCATAAGCTCCTGTCCCTTCTAGCCGTATAAACCTGATTTCCTTCGAGCCGCATGAGCCTTTCCCGCCTCAGCCGCATATGCCTGCCCTCCCTGAGCCGCATGCACCCTGAACCGCCCTCAGCCGCATGAACTTCTTTCCTAGCCGCATATGCCCGAGCCCCATGGCTCTTCCGTAGCCTTGTATTTTATGATTTAATTGTTATTATTAGGCTCATATCTAGTGGCCCTCAGTGTACTTGGGTCTTTTGATGGAATGCTTGTACTATGTTATCCTGCACTTGTAACATGAACATGACAGTGACCCGTAGTGGTGCACTCTTGACAAGTAACATGACATGATAGTGGCCCGTCGTGGCGCACTCCTGACAAATATACCTGACATGATATATCTCGAATTGCTGTTGCGACAACTAATATGACATGACATGACAAGTATGAATGACCTAGACACCGTGGACGATTGTGCTTATACAAATGAACCAGTCTTTTCTTGCATCATATTTAGGATGGGACCCTAAGTACCACGGTCAGGGGTACCTGTTGAAGTGGACTAAGACTAATAACTAGAATAATACAGTAGTCGTGAAGAGATTTCCCAGCTACAGGCAATCCCGTTACCTGGGCACACTTGTGGATTTGTAGCCTGCCGACGAGTAGGGCACATTTCCAGCACACTGTCATGTGTTGCACCCCCCTCTTGAACAAATATTCGACCTGGGTAACCTGGATGGTCTACAGGGCTTGTGGCTGTAGAACAATCTCGCTGCATCTTGCTAGTAACTAGGTCTGTGATAACCCTAGTTAGTTAAAGTATCAAGCCGTACTTATTGCTTGGCCGTGATTGTTGGATGAGGCATAATCATTCTAGTCTTGTCTTGATCCTATACAAGATTGTTACATGACCTGATTTTCTTATATTATCTTGCCGATAAATGGTGGGAAACCAAGTTCCGTTCAGATGAAGGGTTACAACCCCGATCCTTGTTTGGTTTACGGGTTGTAACCTGGTTATCTGAATAGTTTCATGGTTATCTCGTCGTATATCATCCTGATTTTTTCGTATTTCCAGTTTTTGCTACTTATTTATATTCTTGTGCTAATTGTTGGTTTTAGTTCCTAAGTGAAGCCTCCTTTGTGGCACTTGCTCTTTCTGGGATCTGATCCAGCTGGTTTTGTATGGCCTTATTTTGGAGCAGCTCCAGAGGATCGATCAACTTTCCAGCCCGATGGTAACCACCAGGCGTAATTAGGGCAACGAGTGGGTTTATTTTTATTCTCCCACTTTATTATAAATATTTTCTTTTGAAGCGTTTAGCCGACGAGCACATGTTTAGCTCGATTGCACTTTACTTACTGTCTGCCTATGGGCTGTAACATGATTAACAAATCCTAGGGTTGATCATGTATGACCGAAACTCTTGCTAGTCCTAACATTTTGTAACGACTAGCTTCATGATCAGCTAAATATGTAATATTTGGGACGCCTTACTATTGTATATTTGGTGGTCTTACATCTTGTAACATTATTTACTTGCTGGTGATTGAGACACTAGGCTTGTTCATGACCATAAAAAACTGTTGGCTTGTAGTTAAACCCTCATGTATCTAGACAGCTGTGACCATATAGCGAGGTAGGTTGTACTTTAATATACGTAGCTGGTTATGTGAGCCCCCGTTCTCCAGTATTCTGGTTCTGGGGCATGACATGGTTTAAGTGGTGGCCTATGCAGGTCTTGTTCATCAAGATATGTGAGGGTTTTACCGAATAGATGTCTCAATCAGTGCTCTCCCTTGATCCCTGTTCGTATCCTCTGAATTCCTGAAAATTCTTGTCCTGATCGCATGCTTGTATCTTTGATCTGTCCTGGTCCTTCCTTATTGTTACCTATGTCGTCTTCTTCAGCGGCATTGTACCTGGCCATGCCGATTAGCGAGGAGGAGCACCTCCCGTGGATCAGCAACAACCTGGAGATCAAGCCCAACATTCAGGAGTGGCCTCCACAGTCGTGCCTACTGGAGGAGAGCCACCAGTCCAGCCAGTTCAGCCTGTAGAGCCTGATGATGGAACTTTGGTGGGTCTCATCAGGACCTTGTTAGCTTCCCAAGATCGTTGAGGAGATGTCTTGCACCAGGCAGTGACCGATGCTCTGACCAGAGGAGGTCATCGGGGTAACAGTACGGCCAACAGCTTCAAGCGCTTGAACCCTCCATTCTTTGATGGTAGCGAAGTTGCTATTGCTGCTGATGCATGGCTTCAGGACACAGAAGTGATTCTAGAAGCAACCCGGACTCCAGAGAACGAGAAGGTGGCCGTAGTACGCCTACAGTTATTGGATCTTGCCCGCAGCTGGTGGGCGGCAGGCCGTTGGATTAGTGGCACCCATTGCTTGGGCAGTATCCAGAGAGAGATTCCAGACCAAGTACTTTGATGTTGTAGCTTGATACGATCTACAGACGAAGTTCACCAATTTGAAACAGATGGACAGGACGGTCGACGGATATGTGGCCAAGTTTTCCAGGCTTAGTCGGTTTGCTCCCACCTTGGTGGCAACCGAGTTCGATAGAGCCCAGCGATTCCAGCAGGGGCTCCATTTAGAGATTTTATTGGCAGTAGAGCAGTTTGAGCATCAGACTTTTGATGCAGTCTTGAGAGCAGCTAGGAGGCATGAGTATACCTTTCAGAGGATTGTAGATAGGACCGGGGGTCGGAAGCGATCCTACGGCCAGATGAATCAGTCTTCCGCACCAGCCCCGGCAGCTAGGTCTTTGACAATTGAAGCTCCGAGGCGGGCGGCCACAGTAACGTCGGTTCAGCATTCAGCCTCGACGCAGCAAAAGCAGAAGCACTCTTCCGCGGTGGGATATCCTCATTACGGAAAGCCAGGACATATGGTGGCAGAATGTCGCAGGGCGCAGGGATTGTGCCTGGGTTGTGGGGCCGCGGATCATAAGATTGGATCCTGCCCGAATATTGGTAGTTCATCATCGTCCAACCTTTCTAGTCCTTCGGTGAGAGGACCAGCACCACTCCAGCAGCAGCAGTATCAGCTTCAGAGGCCCTTGCCGACTCAGTCCCAGGTATTCCAGCAACAACACCCCCAGCAGTATGCACAAGCCCAAGCCCTGAGTCAGAGCAGGCAGCGAGGATTTCAGCAGAGGGGACCAGCACCCCGAGGGCATGGTCAGGCTATGGTGATGACCGTAGAGGAAGGATTGGCACCAGGAGATGTAGTGGCAGGTACTATTCTCGTCAACTCCTTTCCAGCTTCAGCTTTATTTGATTCTTGTGCATCGCATTCATTTATGTCTGCACGATTATCGACACGGATAGGACTGGAGCCTGAGTCATTATCAGTAATGCTCAATATACTTATTGGTAACGGACTCGTGGGAGTAGATAGAGTATTTTCCTCATTTCGGATCGTAGTTAGCGGTAGAGAATTTCCCGTTAGATTGATAGAGTTCCCAATGGCCGATTATGATGTGGTCTTAGGGATGGATTGGTTGAGGAACCAGTATGCTAGAATAGACTGCCATATTAGCAGGGTTTTTTTAGCATTCCAGGCGAGCCAGAGTTTTCCTTTTCCCGAGGCAAAGTTGAACCTTCTTCTCCAGTATTGTGGATGGCAGTAGCAGCAATACAGTTACCTCGGGTAGTCGAAGAGTTTCCGGATATTTTCCCAGAAGAGCTTCCAGGGATGCCGCTAGAGAGAGAGAGAGAGATCGAGTTCACCATATGTCACGACCCGATCCCAATTTCTTGGGTCGACTCGGATCATGCCCAGCCTGCACCGTTGTTGAGACGGCGACAGTAAGCTGTATTCCATATGCAGGTACAATCAACAACATTTGAAACTATAATTGCCACAACATTTAATTTAAACGATAAAAATAAACTTGTTCATTACAGAGCTTGTCCACAACTTAAACATAACATATAATTTATTTAAAAGATAAACTAAAAATTTCAACTAAGCAGAAGTGTCATCATCATCTCCATGGACCTCATCTGGGAGCACAGCAGGGTACAGCTCCGGGTCGTAGTAACTACTAATCAGTAGCTCTGAGTCATCAATAGGACCTATTGGGGTGGGGGATCCAGTCAGGAAAGGAGCAAGTACAATTATAAAAAATAACAATTTGCATAATGAATAGAAAATTGCAATATTAAATAATTTTGAAACAATGATTTCCAACTATAAAACAATTGTGATTTGAGTAAGCAGTATCTATGACCAGTTTAGGATGATTCAATTGTATCCTATTGATACGGTCCGGCCTAACCCCGTGTGAAGAGGGTAAGCTCGCACATTCATTAACTATTTGGCTTTGATCATAGATAACTACTCCACTCTCCATTATCCCGATGCAATGATTCAGTATATTACTCTAGGAGAGAGTACGTGTAACAATTCTGTATTTAACATGCAAAATTCTAATATTAATTAAACTGCAATTAAACACAACCGTACTTGCCTTGAACTAAACTGGACTTCGATGGTGGTTCCGGAAGATGCTAGTTACGCCTTCGTAATCCTACAAATGGAGCACCTCTATTTATCAAACTGTTCAAACCAACCAAGTGTGCTAGTTACAATCTCTATTTATTTTATTTTTTCCTAATCAATTTTTATTCTTTATATTTTAATTAAATCACATTTATCAGATGGTTCACTATTTACAAGAAACATCAACGTAAAACTTTTCTTTTTAGAAAAATTGCAATTTATCATTAAAACTTGTATTTTGTACATAAAACTAATATTTATTTAATAAGTGAGAGAATCACTAATTAATCAACTAATATATTATAGTTATTCTAACATTTACGTTATACTAACACATCCAGAAAAATAAAATCTAATTATTACATCTTCACAGCATGGACAAGTAATTGGGCTTATGCCCTTACAACCCGATTTACATGAATTTAGATAAGACGAAAAATGGTTAGTCTCAAAATTAAATAATAATAAATCTAAAATTCCTAATTTAAATTATAGAAAAATATTGTGAGTCTCAGACTCTGGTCCAGTCTTCACGTTTAGCTACTCTGCCTCAACGTCCGGTCGAACCGGTGCGTTTGCATTTCGCTGGGGCCCAGTGACCGTAAGGTCGTCGCCCAAAAATATTATAAAATAACATTTTTTTTATATATCGAAAATCATTTTTAAAATCATTTTATTATTTTGCAAAATTTTCGGCAGCATCTCCTCTGTTTGTGGTCAACCCAAAAAACTGGGAATGCGCCGTAAACCTGCAAAATAACTCCGAAAACTCCGATTTATATATAAATCACAGAATTGTATTTTCCAAAACCCAAACCAGCATTGTTTTATAATCAAAACTTCAACAGAACTTAAAGAGCCAACATTTAGCCAAAATCCCAAAATATACTAACAGAACCATCTCCAACACCAAAGGAAACATCACAACCAAAGAACCAAACTTAACAGAAGACATAATCCAATCTTAAGTATCGAAACTAAAATTTCAATTCATTACTACAAATTCTCGGAAATTCCGAGAATTCCAAAACCCAGAACTTTTCCAAAAAGAGTTCTCAAAATCCCGAAAATCCTTTAGAATAATTCCTGTCAAAAATCCCAACAAAGAACAATTCCTCAAAAATTTCGGAAAAGCCGAATGGTAAAGTAATCATTACGTTACCGAAACCAAATTCCAAAAGGAATCTGGTAGGACCAGATTTCATCATTGACTACGAATAATATAGGAAAATTATAGGATTAGAGGTTACCCAAACGTCAACGTGGAACCGAAATGAAACCCGAAACGGAACGTCACTGTTTCGGAAACGAAACCCGAAGAGAATCGTCCAGCAGCGAACCGAAACGCTCGAGGTGGACAGGGGCGGCCACCGGGCAAACACCGGCGGTCAGCGAGTCGCCGGAGGGTCGGGCGCCGGCCAGGGAGCGGTGGCGGGACTCGGGTGGACGCCAGGGAGGTACGCCGGGATACGGATCTGACCGAGGGAAACTCGGATCGGGTTGGGAACTCGGGTTCGCCGGAGAACTTCGCCGAAAATGGTGGGTTTGAAGGAAAAATGCTGATAATGGAGTTGGGAAAGGAAAAGGGGTTTAAATAGAAGTTCTGGATGAGGGTTACCGAACTTGGGGAGGCGAAGGGGCGGTCGGCCATTGATGGCGCCGGCGGGTTCGGCCGTTGAGGGAGACGAGAAGCCAAAAAAATCGGCCACAACCGAAAACCCTTCGGTTTCAGACGTTAAGAAACCAACAGAGCAAAACTCTCACCAAAGAGTGAAATAAGTGATAGTGATAATGTGTTTGGTTTTTAAAGGAAATGGTGGACTTAAAGGTTTCAAGAAAACTATTGGGTTTAAAGAGCCAAATGGGTTTAGACTCAAAGGCTATAGGCTTAAATTTGAAAAAAAACTGTAGAAAAATGATTTGTAACCCATTAACCTTTAAATGGGTTTGAGCCTAATGAATTATTTAACTAATGGTTATGGGCCTAACCAAAATAATTTCTTTTTAGAAATATAACTAATTTGATATAAAAATATTTTTGTGCTTCAAATTGGGTCTGGGTCTGAGCTGACAAACCATAAATCCAAGTAATTATTTTGGAAAATTTTTACACTTAATTAAAAATAATACCAATGATTAATTTCTAACATTATTCTAGCAAAATTTAATTTAGTCATTAAATATTAAATAAAAAAAAAATTTGTAACTAAAAACATGGGTTTCACAACCTTCCCTCCTTAGAAAATTTCGTCCTCGAAATTTAAAGAGTTAGGTTGAGAAAATTACCTCAGGTCTCAAACAAATACAGGTACTTCTCCCGCATCTCATCCTCTCGCTCCCAGGTGGATTCGCCTGGGGAATCATGCCTCCACATCACTCGAACTATGGGAGTCACTGTGGTTCTGGTCTTCTTCTCGCCTCGGTCCAAGATTGCCACTGGCTTCTCTGGTATAGTGAGGCTCGGTCCGATCTCCAACTCTGAATGGTCCAAGACGTGGTTCTCATCAGGTACATACTCTCTGAGCTGTGAAACGTGGAAGACGTTATGCACGCCTTCTAGATTAGCTGGTAGAGCTAACCTATACGCCACTTCTCCAATCCGGCTCAGAACTTCGAACGGGCCAATGTACCTGGGACTCAGCTTCCCAGCTCTACCAAATCTGATTGTCCCTCGGGTAGGAGAAATCTTCACGAAGACCTTATCTCCTTCTTCAAATGCCATTGGTCGACGATCGCTGTCTGCCCAGTGCTTCTGTCTGTCTTGAGCAATCCTGAGCTTGTCTCTGATTATCTTCACCTTCTCTGCTGCGTCAGTCACCATCTCTGGACCCAGCAGTACTCTTTCACCAACGTCATCCCATGCCAGTGGTGTACGGCAACGACGTCCATAAAGAGCTTCGAATGGGGTCATACCAATACTGACTTGGTAGCTGTTGTTGTAAGAAAACTCTACCAAGTGCAGATGGTCTTCCCACGATCCTCCAAACTCCAAGACACAAGCTCGCAGCATATCTTCAAGTGTCTGAATAGTCCTCTCAGATTGCCCATCAGTCTGAGGATGATAAGCTGTGCTGAACTTCAACTGGGTCCCTAAACTGTCATGCAAGCTCTTCCAAAAATATGAGGTAAAACGAGTGTCTCGGTCAGAAACAATGCTTACCGGTACGCCATGAATCCGATAAATGTGCCGCATGTACAATGCTGCCAACTTCTCAGTGGATAAACCAACTTTGAAGGGGATAAAGTGAGCTGACTTGGTTAGTCGGTCCACTATTACCCAGATGGCATCCTTCCCTCCTTGGAAACGAGGCAGTCCTGACACGAAATCCATCGTGATATGCTCCCACTTCCACTCTGGAATGTCCAGTAGTTGTAGAAGTCCTACAGGTCTTTGTCTACTAGCCTTCACTTGTTGACAAATCAAGCATCTAACGACATACCTGGTGACTTCCTTCTTCATTCCACTCCACCAGACAATAGTGCGCATATCCCGATACATCTTATTGGCTCCAGGATGTATGGAATATTGAGACTGATGCGCTTCCTTCATCAATTCGTTCCTCAGTTCGCCAGACGGTACACAAAACCTCGTACCATTCTTCAGAGCTCCATCGCTGGCGATTGAGAAACCCTCAAGTGTTCCTGCCAACACTTGATCTCTCAGCTTGCAAAGTGCCTCGTCTTGAAACTGCGTCTCCTTGATCTTGTCCATCAGGTACGAGCTCACTTGCAACTTCATCAACACAGAATCTGCATCCAGCTCCTTCCGTCCAGGTAGTACAATCTCCAGTTCAAGCTTCTCGATGTCCTCCAGCAAGTGCCTTTCCTTGGTTAAGAACATCGCCACTGGGTAACGACTAAGTGCATCAGCGACCACATTAGCCTTACCCGGGTGGTATTGCAAATCGATGTCGAAGTCCTTCATTAACTCCAGCCATCGCCTTTGCCTCATGTTTAACTCTTTCTGAGTGAAAACATACTTCAGACTTTTGTGGTCCGTATATATTTCTACCCTCTCTCCATAGAGATAATGCTTCCAAAGTTTCAACGCAAAGATGACTGCAGCAAGCTCCAGATCATGAGTGGGATAGTTTTTTTCATGAGTCCGTAATTGCCTAGATGCATAAGCAATCACTTTCCCATGTTGTTGAAGAACGCAACCCAGTCCTTTGCCCGAGGCGTCACTATAAATTGTGAAACCACCGGATCCTGCGGGTAACGCAAGGATTGGTGCAGTAGTGAGCCTCTTCTTCAACTCCTCGAACGCTGCTTGGCAGTCCTCCGTCCAAATGAATTCCTCATTCTTCCGAGTCAGCTTTGTCATAGGTTCAGCAATTCTAGCAAAATCCTTCACGAACTTCCAATAGTAGCCCGCCAAGCCCAAGAAACTTCTGATGTCAGCAACTGAGCTTGGGGTAGGCCACTTCTCCACAGCAGCTATCTTCTTAGGATCCACAGAAATTCCTTCTCCTGTGACAACATGGCCAAGAAAATCCACTTTGTCTAGAAAGAATTCACACTTGGATAGCTTATCGTACAGCTTCTCCTTCCTCAAAGTTTCCAGAACTTTCCTGAGGTGCTCTTCGTGTTCCTCCTTCGTCTTTGAATAGATCAGTATGTCATCAATGAAGACGACGACAAACTGGTCTAACTATTCATGGAAAACCTTGTTCATAAGGTTCATGAACACAGCAGGAGCATTCGTCAGACCAAACGGCATGACCAAGAATTCAAACTGCCCATACTTGGTGTTGAATGCCGTTTTGGGAATGTCTTCCTTCCTGACCTTGATCTGATGATAGCCAGACCTGAGATCAATCTTGGAAAACACCTTGGCTCCACTCAACTGGTCAAATAAGTCATCGATCCGGGGCAGAGGGTACTTGTTCTTGATTGTGACATTGTTCAGCGCCCGGTAGTCGATGCACATCCGCACCGTTCCGTCCTTCTTAGGCACAAACAAGACAGGTGCTCCCCAGGGTGAAGCTCCGTCTCGAATGAATCCCAGAGACTTCAGTTCGTTGATCTGCTCCTTCATCTCTTTGGCCTCCTTCGGGTTGACTCTATAACATCCCTTAGAAATCGGGGAAGAGCCAGGGACTAAATCAATAGTGAATTCTATGTCCCTATCTGGGGGTAGCCCAGGAAGACTATCAGGAAAAACATCCATGAATTCCGTTATGATAGGATGGGGTGGTCCAGGTTCTTCAGAAATAGAGTAGACAATACTCTCCATAACCTCCGGAGCTCTAGAGACTTCAAACTCTGGCCCTCCAGGTGGGCTGAAGATTACACATCCTCTGTGACAATCTATCAGCGCATGCTGCTTACTCAACCAGTCCATTCCAAGGACTATGTCATAGTTGGGCAAGGGCATCACCAACAAAGGTGCTACAAACTTATGTTCAGAAATTGTAATGGGGCAATTACAGGTCTCTGTTATGGGTAGGGGTCCTCCTCCAGTCATAACTCTACATATTCTCTTGCTAAAGCCCGTAACTATGTGGTGTGCAGAGATAAACTTGGTTGCTATGAAACTGTGTGTTGCACCAGAGTCGAATAAAGCTAATGCAGGATGAGAATGTACATAGATGTAACCTGATATGACATCCGCATTAGGCTCCTGCTCCAGCTCTGGTTCCTCTGCAGTTAGGGCAAAAGCTCGCCCCGTCTTCTGATGCTGCCCAAATTATTGCTGCTGAGTGGGCAGAGGTCCTTTCTGCTGATTTCCTCCAGCTCTGTTGGCCGCTGAGGGACAGTCCTTCACTTGGTGGGTGGTAGACCCACAGATCAGACATTGTCCAAGCCTCTTCCGACAGATGTTCACCTGATGACCCGGCCTCTTGCAGTAGCTACAGACAGGGATCTGCTTCTGGGGTGCTACATCATTATTCCTTGCTTGCTGGTGATGCTGGGGCCTGTTGTTGTTGTTGTTGTTGTTGTTGGGCTTCTTCTGATTACCCTGGAAGTTGCTAGTTCCAGGATAATCTCTCTTCGAGCGGGCAGGTTGGCTCTTCTCTATGTCTTGTGCTCGTTCCAGGATCTTCTCATAAGTCTTGGCACCGCCTGAGATCACATGGGTGCGGATCTCTTCTCTTAGTCCATATCTGAACCTTTCAGCACGATCGTCAGGATCAGCCACCAGATTCTTGGCAAATCGGCTGAGCTGGCCAAATTCAGCAGCATATTCTCCTACAGTCATGTTGCCCTACTTCAGGTTCTGGAATTGTCGCTCCATCTCCCGCAACTCTGAAGTTGGGAAGAACTTCCTCTGGAACAACCTCTTGAAGGTGTCCCAGTCAACTTGCCTATCCTGGAGTCGGGGTTCCGATACCAGGTGCTTGCTACATTCTGCAGTTGAAGTCCCACTGCTTCGGCCTTGAGGTCTTCTGGAAGCCGAGCAACGCTCAGGAGACGCTCCATATTGTCGAGCCATTCATCAGCATAGACAATTCCCTCGGTTCCCTTGAAGGGTCGAGGGTTCTGCTTCTTAAAGCTCTCAATATCGCCCACCTTGGCAGGCCTTGGTTCCTGTTGAGCTGCTTCTCCTCTTTCCAATGCAGCCATTGCCACATTGTGGGTATTCTCCATGCCTTCCTTCATAATGGCCGTCTGCTCGCGATAAGCTTCAGCTTGAGTTCTCTGAGCTTCTAGCACTCCTCTAAGCAGACTGATGAGGTCAGTGGGGTCCACAGGTACCGGTGGGGCAGCTGGATTAGGCGTAACCACAGGGGGTTGCATCTCCGTCCGAGAAAATGATGGATCCATTGTTGTATTGTGGGGACGGTCGGCCAGCTGCCGAGGTGTAGGATCCGGACTTGATTGGGGAGGTGGGGTATGGTCAGGTGTTGACATCCTATCGCCAGCAGGGTTGGTATTGTCAGTGGTCATTCTCTGGAAGTTTTAGGATAAAAACATAAGCAAGGTAGCCTATCTATAGTCAAAAAAATATTTAATAATAATATGTATATATCGGTCCTATGTTGTGGCAATTTGATGTTCTAGTGTTCTAACTGTTTCCTAGGTTTTCCTAAGTTGTTGATATTAAAGACTTGCATGGGCCACCACTAAAAACATGTCACGACCCGATCCCAATTTCTTGGGTCGACTCGGATCATGTCCAGCCTGCACCGTTGTTGAGACGGCGGCAGTAAGCTGTATTCCATATGCAGGTACAATCAACAACATTTGAAACTATAATTGCCACAACATTTAATTTAAACGATAAAAATAAACTTGTTCATTACAGAGCTTGTCCACAACTTAAACATAACATATAATTTATTTAAAAGATAAACTAAAAATTTCAACTAAGCAGAAGTGTCATCATCATCTCCATGGACCTCATCTGGGAGCACAGCAGGGTACAGCTCCGGGTCGTAGTAACTACTAATCAGTAGCTCTGAGTCATCAATAGGACCTATTGGGGTGGGGGATCCAGTCAGGAAAGGAGCAAGTACAATTATGAAAAATAACAATTTGCATAATGAATAGAAAATTGTAATATTAAATAATTTTGAAACAATGATTTCCAACTATAAAACAATTGTGATTTGAGTAAGCAGTATCTATGACCGGTTTAGGATGATTCAATTGTATCCTATTGATACGGTCCGGCCTAACCCCGTGTGAAGAGGGTAAGCTCGCACATTCATTAACTATTTGGCTTTGATCATAGATAACTACTCCACTCTCCATTATCCCGATGCAATGATTCAGTATATTACTCTAGGAGAGAGTACGTGTAACAATTCTGTATTTAACATGCAAAATTCTAATATTAATTAAACTGCAATTAAACACAACCGTACTTGCCTTGAACTAAACTGGACTTCGATGGTGGTTCCGGAAGATGCTAGTTACGCCTTCGTAATCCTACAAATGGAGCACCTCTATTTATCAAACTGTTCAAACCAACCAAGTGTGCTAGTTACAATCTCTATTTATTTTATTTTTTCCTAATCAATTTTTATTCTTTATATTTTAATTAAATCACATTTATCAGATGGTTCACTATTTACAAGAAACATCAACGTAAAACTTTTTTTTTTAGAAAAATTGCAATTTATCATTAAAACTTGTATTTTGTACATAAAACTAATATTTATTTAATAAGTGAGAGAATCACTAATTAATCAACTAATATATTATAGTTATTCTAACATTTACGTTATACTAACACATCCAGAAAAATAAAATCTAATTATTACATCTTCACAGCATGGACAAGTAATTGGGCTTATGCCCTTACAACCCGATTTACATGAATTTAAATAAGACGAAAAATGGTTAGTCTCAAAATTAAATAATAATAAATCTAAAATTCCTAATTTAAATTATAGAAAAATATTGTGAGTCTCAGACTCTGGTCCAGTCTTCACGTTTAGCTACTCTGCCTCAACGTCCGGTCGAACCAGTGCGTTTGCATTTCGCTGGGGCCCAGTGACCGTAAGGTCGTCGCCCAAAAATATTATAAAATAACATTTTTTTTATATATCGAAAATCATTTTTAAAATTATTTTATTATTTTGCAAAATTTTCGGCAGCATCTCCTCTGTTTGTGGTCAACCCAAAAAACTGGGAATGCGCCGTAAACCTGCAAAATAACTCCGAAAACTCCGATTTATATATAAATCACAGAATTGTATTTTCCAAAACCCAAACCAGCATTGTTTTATAATCAAAACTTCAACAGAACTTAAAGAGCCAACATTTAGCCAAAATCCCAAAATATACTAACAGAACCATCTCCAACACCAAAGGAAACATCACAACCAAAGAACCAAACTTAACAGAAGACATAATCCAATCTTAAGTATCGAAACTAAAATTTCAATTCATTACTACAAATTCTCGAAAATTCCGAAAATTCCAAAACCCAGAACTTTTCCAAAAAGAGTTCTCAAAATCCCGAAAATCCTTTAGAATAATTCCTGTCAAAAATCCCAACAAAGAACAATTCCTCGAAAATTTCGGAAAAGCCGAATGGTAACGTAATCATTACGTTACCGAAACCAAATTCCAAAAGGAATCTGGTAGGACCAGATTTCATCATTGACTACGAATAATATAGGAAAATTATAGGATTAGAGGTTACCCAAACGTCAACGTGGAACCGAAATGAAACCCGAAACGGAACGTCACTGTTTTGGAAACGAAACCCGAAGAGAATCGTCCAGCAGCGAACCGAAACGCTCGAGGTGGACAGGGGCGGCCACCGGGCAAACACCGACGGTCAGCGGGTCGCCGGAGGGTCGGGCGCCGGCCAGGGAGCGGTGGCGGGACTCGGGTGGACGCCAGGGAGGTGCGCCGGGATACGGATCTGACCGAGGGAAACTCGGATCGGGTTGGGAACTCGGGTTCGCCGGAGAACTTCGCCGGAAATGGTGGGTTTGAAGGAAATATGCTGATAATGGAGTTGGGAAAGGAAAAGGGGTTTAAATAGAAGTTCTGGATGAGGGTTACCGAACTTGGGGAGGCGAAAGGGCGGTCGGCCATTGATGGCGCCGGCGGGTTCGGCCGTTGAGGGAGACGAGAAGCCAAAAAAAATCGGCCACAACCGAAAACCCTTCGGTTTCAGACGTTAAGAAACCAACAGAGCAAAACTCTCACAAAAGAGTGAAATAAGTGATAGTGATAATGTGTTTGGTTTTTAAAGGAAATGGTGGACTTAAAGGTTTCAAGAAAACTATTGGGTTTAAAGAGCCAAATGGGCTTTAGACTCAAAGGCTATAGGCTTAAATTTGAAAAAAACTGTAGAAAAATGATTTGTAACCCATTAACCTTTAAATGGGTTTGAGCCTAATGAATTATTTAACTAATGGTTATGGGCCTAACCAAAATAATTTCTTTTTAGAAATATAACTAATTTGATATAAAAATATTTTTGTGCTTCAAATTGGGTCTGGGTCTGAGCTGACAAACAATAAATCCAAGTAATTATTTTGGAAAATTTTTACACTTAATTAAAAATAATACCAATGATTAATTTCTAACATTATTCTAGCAAAATTTAATTTAGTCATTAAATATTAAATAAAAAAAAAATTTGTAACTAAAAACATGGGTTTCACACCATAGACTTGATCCCCGGGACAGCCCCAGTATCAGAAAGAGTCTATAGGATGGCGTTGTCAAAGTTGGAGATATTGTACAAGATGATTGAAGAACTCAGGACCAAGGGATTCATTCGTACTAGTGGATCACCTTGGGGAGCTCCGATGCTTCTTGTGAAAAAGAAGGATGGTACGTCCAGATTATGTGTAGATTATCGTACCTTGAACTCAGTGACAATAAAGAATAGATACCCTCTCCCGAGGATAGATGACTTATTTGATCAGCTCAAGGGGACAGCAGTATTTTTGAAGATCGACTTGCGCTCAGGATACCATCAGATCAGAGTCAGAGAGCAGGACATCCCGAAGACAGCTTTTAGATCGAGGTATGGACATTGGAAGTTCCTTGTTGTGCCATTTGGAGCAACTAATGCGCCTGCAATATTCATGGACTTCATAAATTGCATTTTTATGCCCTACTTGGATCAGTTTATGATTGTGTTCCTAGACGACATCCTGGTCTAGAGCAAGAGTGAAGCAGAGCATGAGCAGCATCTCCGAGTGGTTCTTCAGATCCTCAGGGAGCATCAGTGGTATGCCAAGTTCAGTAAATACGAGTTCTGGCTCGATCGTATTTCGTACTTAGGTCATATTATCACCAGAGGAGGAGTAGAAGTGGATCTCCAGAAGATCGTGCCTATTGAGTCGTGGCCAGTACCCAGCACAGTTGCAGAAGTCCGTAGATTTCTTGGTTTGGTCGGATACTACCGACGATTTATTTCAGACTTTGCTCGAATTTCAGCGCCATTGATCCAGTTGACCCGCAACGATGTGCAGTTTGCTTGGACAGCCGAGTGCTAGGATTCTTTTGAGAAGTTGAAGCGAGGCTTGATGACGGCACCAATTTTCACACTTCCAGATGGGACCGGGGGATTCTCAGTATATTGTGATGCTTCAGGCAGAGGTTTGGGATGTGTTCTGATGCAACATAGGAAGGTAATAGCTTATGCGTCACGACAACTTCGTGATCATGAGAGAAATTACCCAACCCATGACTTGGAGCTGGCAGCAGTAGTGTTTGCACTTAAGTTGCGGAGGCACTACTTGTATGGAGATAGGGTGAAGATTTTCACTGAACATAAGAGCCTGAAGTATGTTTTCACCCAGAAGGATCTTAACATGCGTCAGAGGAGATGGCTAGAGCTATTTGTGGATTATGATGTCAACCTGCAGTATCATCCTGGGAAGGCCAACGTCGTTGCAGATGCGCTGAGTAGGAGGGCCAGAGTTTATTTCCTAACAACACAACCAGAGCTGTTAGCAGATCTTCAGAAGATGGATCTAGAAGTTGTTCTCCCTTCCAGTGTGGCATTGATGGCCAGTATGCAGGTTCAGTCCACTATAGTCGAGAGGATTCGAATGGCGCAGTCAGCAGATTCCAAGCTTCAACGACTCAGAGCAGAGTGTGAGACAGGACGAAGACCAGAGTTATGCATTCATAAAGATGGTACACTTCGGCATGGGAAGCGTCTTTGTGTACCCAGTGGAGATATCAGACAGGAGATCATGACAGAAGCTCACAATTCTCAGTATTCCATTCATCCCGGTAGTACGAAGATATACCGTAATATCCGTCAGCACTTTTTGTGGAATGACATGAAGAGGGAGATAGCCTAATTTGTCTCTCGGTGTTTGGTTTGCCAACAAGTTAAAGCTGAACATCAGAGGCCAGCTGGACTTCTTCAGCCCTTGTCGATTCTAGAATGGAAGTGGGAGCATGTGACCTTGGATTTTGTGACTAAATTGCCTAGGTTCCCGGCCGGTAGATATGCTATTTGGGTTATAATTGACAGGCTCACGAAGGTAGCTCACTTTCTCCCGTTCAGAGTTGGTCAGTCGCCGGCTCGGCTAGCAGAGATGTACCTCAAACAGATAGTCAGGATACATGGAGTACCAGTCAGTATCACCTCGGACCGAGATTCAAGATTTACATCGCACTTTTGGCGTAGCCTGCAAGAGAGTTTGGGAACTCACCTCCAGTTCAGGTCAGCTTATCACCCGCAGACAGATGGTCAGTCATAACGCACAATCCAGACTCTTGAAGTTATGTTGCGGTCCTGTACACTCGACTTCGGTGGTTCGTGGGAAAATCACCTGTACCTGGTGGAGTTCTCATACAACAACAGTTTCTAGGCCAGTATCCAAACGGCACCGTTCGAGGCACTGTATGGTAGGAAGTGCAGATCCCCGCTAGCCTGGGATGATGTTGGAGAGAGGCAGATGCTCGGTCCGAAAATGATTGCCCAGACAGTTGGAGTTGTCAGAAGAGTCAGGGATCATCTTCGAGTTGCCCAAGATCGCCAGCGTCATTGGACTGATTCTTATCGGTGCCCTCTTGAGTTTTCTATCGGCGACCATGTATTCCTGAGGAGCTCGTCTAACCATGACGTCATTCGTTTCGGCGTACGGGGGAAGCTTAGTCCTAGGTATATAGGACCGTTCGACATTCTGGAGCGAGTAGGTGATGTATCCTATCGTCTCGCTCTTCCGTCGTCGCTATGTGAGGTGCATGACGTGTTTCACGCATCCCAATTACGTCGGTATATTCCGAACCCGAGCCACATCCTGGATCATTCGGAATTTGTTGTTGGTACGAACCTTTCATATTAGGAGATGCCCGTATCTATATTGGATCGGAGAGAGAAGATGCTCAAGAACAAGACTATCAAGTTAGTCCGAGTTGCTTGGGGTCATCACTCTTTGGGTGAGTCAACATGGGAGCGTGAGGATGATATCCGATCGCGATATCCCGACCTGTTTGACTCGTGAGGTATAATGTCTTCCTTATGCCTCATGACTTCGATTCCTTGCTTGCATGATTGATTGATTGATTGATTGCCTAGTATAGCTTGTCTGTAATTAATATAGCTTGTCCTTGTCCCTCTAGCCTCTTAATTAAATTCCGAGGACGGAATTCTTTTAAGGTAGGTAGAGTTGTAATGCCTGTGGTTCGTATTACGTCTTTTTGGAATACATGTACGTATTTTATCTCGTGTTGCATGTCTCCTTGCATGGTATAATTGGGTATTTTATTGCTTGGTTCATCTTGGTTTAGGTTTGGCTTGGTTCGGTTTGGGTTGCTTTTGGTTCATCATGGGCCAAAGGGAAAACCCCTACCTACCACCACCATCACCATTTATTAACCCCACTCATTTCTCTCTCCTCATTTACTCTTCTTCTTCCCTACTATTACTCTTCACCTACCTGAGAGAGAGAGGGAGAGCTTAGGCAAGTGCATCTTGCTTCATGGGGGAACTCAAGTTTTATTGTTCCATTCTCTTCTTCACAGCATTCTAAAACAATTTAGTACTTAACATTTTCAATTTCCATGGCTTATTGCTTGTAGATCTAAGTTTATTTCATTTTCGGATTTTTTGGGTTTTGATCTATTTAATCTCGTTATTATCAAGATCTGATGGTTCCATGTTGTAGAGAATTTCATTCTGCCCTATTTTGACCATAGAAGTTTGGATTTGGACTCTGGATGAAGGTTTTATGAAGCTTGGAAGCCATGGCTTGCATGGTTCTTCTTCTCGGAATAATAAAGAAGAAGAACAATTTCCTGCCGCATGATTCTTTGCCGTATGAACTTAGCCGCATAGCCTTTTATGCAGCAAGTTATTTTCCTGGCCGCATAAGTCCTTGCCGCATGACTTGGCCGTATGTCCCTAGCCGCATGAATATCTTAGCCGTATGGAACTCCGAGCCGCATGTATCTTGACTAATTCAGCCGTATGCACATTCATTGGACTCAGCCGCATAAGCTTGTTGACTCAGAGCCGCATGGAATCATTTTCATTCAGCCGCATGTGACCCATTCACTCCCGGCTGCATATGCCCAGTCTCCCAGCCGCATATGATTCTTAGCCACATATACCCCGCTCCCCCGCGAGCCGCATGAGACCCATTTACTTCTGTCGTATATGCCCTCCAGTCATTTCCAGCCGCATAAGGTCCCTCCATTCCCAGCCGCATAAGCTCCTGCCCCTTCTATCCGCATAAACCTGATTTCCTCCGAGCCGCATGAGCCTTTACCTCCTTAGTCGCATATGCCTGCCCTCCCTGAGCCGCATGCACCCTGAACCGCCCTCAGCCGTATGAACTTCTTTCCTGGCCGTATATGCCCGAGCCGCATGGCTCTTCCGTAGCCTTATATTTTATGATTTAATTGTTATTATTAGGCTCATATCTAGTGGCCCTCAGTGTACTTGGGTCTTTTGATGGAATACTTGTACTATGTTATCCTGCACTTGTAACAGGAACAAGACAGTGACACGTAGTGGTGCACTCTTGACAAGTAATATGACATGATAGTGGCCCATCGTGGTGCACTTCTGACAAATATACCTGACATGATATATCTCAAATTTCTGTTGTGACAGCTAATATGACATGACATGACAAGTATGAATGACCTGGACACCGTGGACGCTTGTGCTTGTACAAATGAACCAGTCTTGTCTTACATCATGTTTAGGATGGGACCCTGAGTACCACAGTCAGGGGTACCTGTTGAAATGGACTAAGGCTAATAACTAGAATAAAATAGTAGTCATGAAGAGATTTCTCAGCTACAGGCAATCCCGTTACCTGGGTGCGCTTATGGATTTGTAGCCTACCGACGAGTAGGGCACATTTCTAGCACACTGTCATGTGTTGCACCCCCCTCTTGAATAAATATTCGACCTGGGTAACCTGGATGGTCTGCAGGGCTTGTGGATGTGGAACAATCTCGCTGCATCTTGCTAGTAACTAGGCCTGTGATAACCCTAGTTAGTTAAAGTATCAAGTCGTACTTATTGCTTGGCCGTGATTGTTGGATGAGGCATAATCAGTCTAGTCTTGTCTTAATACTGTACAAGATTGTTACATGACCTGATTTTCTTATATTATCTTGCCGATAAATGGTGGAAAACCAAGTTCCGTTCAGATGAAGGGTTACAACCCCGGTCCTTGTTTGGTTTACGGGTTGTAACCTTGTTATCTGAATAGTTCTATGGTTATCTCGTCGCATATCATCCTGATTTTTCCATATTTCCAGTTTTTACTACTTATTTATATTCTTGTGCTAATTGCTGATTTTAGTTCCTAAGTGAAGCCTCCTTTGTGGCACTTGCTCTTTCTGGGATCTGATCCAGCTGGTTTTGTATGGCCAGATTTTGAAGCAGCTCCAGAGGATCTACCAACTTTTGTAATGCCCGTTGTTCGTATTACATATTTTGTATACGTGTACGAAATCCCGACCTGTAGTTAGACTTGTCATGCTTGTCTTGATCCTGGTTTAGCTTATTTTGGGCTCATCCTGGTGTGGCTTGGCTTGGTTCTGTTTGGTTGGGTTCGGTTGGGTTTGGGTTAGCATGAACCCCTACTTACCACCACCATCACCATTTATATCTCACCTAACTGTTCTCTCTCCTCATTAACTCTTCTTCTTTCCTACCATTATTTCTCCACCAACCTGAGAGAGGGAGGTGTAGGCTAGTGCATATTGCTTCATGGAGGAATCCCAATTTTTATTGTTCCACTGTCTTTCTTATGTGTTTCTAACCCACTCTAGTACTTAGCATTTTTCATTTCCGTGGTTAATTTCTTGTAAATCTAGCTTTGTGGTATTTTCAGTTTTCATGAGTTTTGATCTAACAAACCTGCATATTTTTGCTATTTGATAGTTCCATCGTGTAGAGAATTCCATTTTACCCAAATTTGACCTATGAGAGTCTGGATTTGGGTTCCTATTGTTGTTTGGTGGAGCATGGAGGCAATGGTATTTTCTATGGACATGTTCTCTGTGGGAGCCATTAATTGTACTTTTGGCCGCATGGCCCTTTAATTAAGTTGCTTGCATGCTTGCATGAATTTGCATGCAACTTGCCTGAGCCGCATAAGCCATTGGCTTTATTGTTTGGCCGTATAGGCCATTGGCTCATTAGTTGGCCGCATAAGCATTATTTCATGGCCGTATGGCCTTTTTATTTAATTGTATTATTTAATTGCCTTTGACCTTTTATTAGTTGCATGCTGCATGCATTTAATGCATGCAAGCTTTTGCTTACATTTGCATGCAATTCATTGGCCGCATATGGCATCACTGCTCATTGTGGCCGCATGGCTCAAGCAACACTTGGCCGTATGGAATATTTGTAGCCGCATGCATGCAACATTGCTTGGAATAATTGCTTGGCCCTTTTTCTATTGCATGCATTTGCATGCATTTAGCAGTGCTTGCATGGAATCCATTCTTGGCCGCATGGCTAATATCTGTTGGCCGCATTTGGCTAATATTTGTGGGCCGCATATGGCTAATCACCTGCTATGGCCGCATGGCCTTAACATAATATTTATGGCCGTATGGCCTACAACTTATTGGCCGCATGGCCCAAGCAAATGCTCTGGCCGCATAAGCATATGCTTGGCCGCATATGCTTCCCCCGCATTAATTACATGACCTTTTCTTTTATTTTGCATACATTAGCATGCAGTTGCATGCATGCATTAGCAAATTAATGGCTGCATGGCCTTTCATGCATTAGTAATTCTTTGCTTGGCCTTTCATGCATTAACAATTAATGAATTGCTTGCATGTATTAGTAATTCTTTGCATGGATATATATGTTGGCCGCATATGGCCAATTTACTTGGCTGGCCGCATATAGCTATTAGCTTAGCCGCATGGGATTAACAGCTGGCCGCATATGGCTGCATATATTTTGGCCGCATGGCCTTAGTAATATATTTAATGGCCGCATGGCCTTAGCTATTGCTTGGCCGCATATGGCCTTTAGTTATTTGTTGGCCACATGGCCTTAGGCATTAGCATTAAATAATTGCATGCATTTGCATGCAACCTATTTTGAGCCGCATGGCCATTTAAATTAAATTGCTTGCATTTATTTGCATGCAACTTGCATGGCCGCATGCATAATTATTTGCAGCTGGCCGCATGGTCATTAGCAATGTAATAATTTCTAGCCGCATGGCTTATATATTAAGCACTTGCCTTATGTCCCCCACCTCATCCACTCTTGGCCACATGGCCTATTTATCATTCTTGGCCGCAAGCAGCAAATGTGTGCTGACCGCATATGTATAGTGACAACATTTATATGCTGGCCGCATGAAATTTTTCCTGAGCCGCATGAGTCCTCCATAGCCCTTGCCCCTGCTAATATTTAATTACCACATGTATGCTTGTGCCACATAAATTTTAATATGTTCCCTGACACGATGGTGACCCATTGTGGTACACTTTTGATAAATGATATGACATGATAGTGGCCCGGCATGGCGCCCTCCTGACAGTGAACATGACATGACATGATAGTGGCCCGACGTGGCGCACTCCTGACAAGTAAATTTGACATGATAAACCTGATATGATATATCTCGATATGCTGTTGCGACGGCTAGCTTGACATGGCAAGAATGAATGACCTGGACACCGTGGAAGATTGTGCTTGTACAAATGAACCCGTCTTGTCTTGCATCATGTCTAGGACAGGGACCCCTGAGTACCACGGTCAGGGGTACCTACTGAAATTGACTAAGGCTAATAACTAGAATAACACAGTAGTCATGAAAAGATTTCTCCAGCTACAGGCAATCCCGTTATCTGGGCGCCCCACTTGGGATCTGTAGCCTGCCGTCGAGTAGGGCAAATTTCCAGCACACTGTCATGTATTGCACCCTCCAAGCTACTTAAGGGTACATGCATTTTCTGGACGATGTACCCACTTGAATTCAACCCCTAATTGCGTTCGGATAGCCTCGATGGTCTGCAGGGTTTGTGAATGTGGAACAATCTCATTGCGTCTTGCTAGTAACTAGGCCTGTGATAACCCTAGTTAGTTAAAGTATCAAGCCGTACTTATTGCTTGGCCGTGATTGTTGGATGAAGTATAATCAGTCTAGTCTTGTCTTGATCCTGTACAAGATTGTTACATGATCGAATTTCTTATATTATCTTGCCGATAAATGGTGGAAAACCAAGTTCCGTTCATATGAAGAGTTACAACCCCGGTCCTTCTTTGGTTTACGGGTTGTAACCTGGTTATTTGAATAGTTCCATGTTTATCTCGTCGTATATCATCTTGTCATGCTTTTCCATATATTCTGTCTTTTATTATTTTATATTATCCTTGTGCTAATTGCTGGTTTTAGTTCTTAAGTGAAGCCTTCTTTGTGGCACTTGCTCTTTCTGGGGTCTGACCCAGCTGGTTTTGCATGGCCAGATTTCGGAGCAGCTCCAGAGGATCTATCGACCTTCCAGCCAGATGGTGACCACTAGACGGAATCCTGGCAACGAGTGGGTTTATTTTGGCTCTCCCATTCTATTGTAAAAATATTCTTTTGAGGCGTTTAGCCGACGAGCACGTGTTAGCTCGATTGCACTTTATTATTGTCTGCTTACGGACTGTAACATGATTGCCAAATTCTAGGGTTGATTATGTATGACAAAACTCTTGCTAGTCCTCACATTTTGTAATGACAAGCTTCATGATCAGCTGAATATGTAATGTTTGGGATGCCTTACCATTGTATATTTGGTGATCTTACATCTTGTAACTTTACTTTCTTTCTTGAGATTGAGACATTTAGGCTTGTTCATGACCTTAAGAGACTGATGGATTGTAGTTAAACCCTCATATATCTAGGCAGCCATGACCGTATAGTGAGGTGGATTCTATTTCATTATACGTAGCTGGCTATGTATGCCCCCGCTCTCCAATATTCTGGTTCTGGGGCGTTACAACTTTTCAGCCCGATGGTAACCACCAGGCGTAACCAGGGAAACGAGTGGGTTTATTTTTATTCTCCCACTTTATTGTAAAAATATTCTTTTAAGGCATTTAGTCGGCGAGCACATGTTTAGCTCGATTGTACTTTACTTACTGTCTGCCTACGGGCTGTAACATGATTAACAAATCCTAGGGTTGATCATGTATGACCGAAACTCTTGCTAGTCCTGACATTTTGTAACAACTAGCTTCATGATCAGCTAAATATGTAATGTTTGGGACGCCTAACTATTGTATATTTGGTGGTCTTACATCTTGTAACATTATTTACTTGCTGGTGATTGAGACACTAGGCTTGTTCATGACCATAAGAAACTATTGGCTTGTAGTTAAATCCTCATGTATCTAGACAGCAGTGACTGTATAGCGAGGTGGGTTGCACTTCAATATACGTAGCTGGCTATGTGCGCCCCCGCTCTCCAGTATTCTGGTTCTGGGGCGTGACAACTAGAGTCAACATCTTGGTTAGTCTCTTAAGTCACAACTAGAAAAGTCAAAATCAACAACCGTCAATCCAATAAATAAATCAATAATTCTAATAAGTCAAAATGACCAAATTATCCCTAGGCTAAAAATGATAAATAAATATTCCAACCACATGGTTAGGCTCTAGGGCAGACAGTCTCTATGGTTTCACTAGCTGCACATCAAAATCACAAGTCATGATTTTTAAATAGTTTTAAAATGATTAAAAATTACCAAAAATCATATTATCATTTAAATATCATAATTAAATAATTAAAATCATAAAATTTCAAAATTACCCTCATTTAGAAAACTGGGTGTTACATAGTATAAAGTATTTTTACTAGTATTTATTTAGATAAAGTTATTGTTAGTTAGTTTTGCCTATATTTAGTATTGGAAATAGTTAAATTATCTAATTGGCCGTAGTGATCTAATGGTTATTGATTAGAATCCTAACCAACTTGCACCTAAATCAGGAGGACATACAGACCTTTCTCTATTTTCGATCATCCTAGGGCAAGACAAGTACACCGACTCGAACCCTTTACTCTGTATTTATGTCTTTCTTCATGTTCTCATATTGACACGTTGTACACACGATTGTTTATTGTTCATTGTTCATCTTTCATCGTTCATCGTTCATTGTTCAGTGTTTTTCTTTACTTGTATATGGGGTGGAAAAATACTACAGATATGTGACCAATCCTATTTTAGCTAGGTATTGACTAATAGCTTAGGTCTCACATCGTGCACGTGGGACTCTAAGCCGTACCATTATTCATGTGCTCTTGTTCATTGTTTACCCAGCCGGTCACATACTCTGCTAGTTATTTCAAATACATATTACACTGATAGTCTAGTTCATTGTTCAGGATCTGGTACTATAGTTCATCGTTATTCATGTACCACAGATTTATATTCTTGTCTTGTACCATAGTTCATATTGTGACTTTTTTCATGCATTTCAGTTTACATTATTTAGTGCTTCTTGTCGGGGTTGTACTTTGCTCTTTTTCTTTCAGGATACGTTGCAGGTATGCTTGTGGATGATGTTCCATCTTTATGGGCCAGAGCCCGAAGCCAGGATAGAGTTGTGCCTCAGGATAGACTTAGAATTTCAGAATTATGGTTAGATCTTTCTTAGATTTATTTAGAGATTTTATCATGTATTGTATTGAGGATTTCAGGATTGTATAATTTTATTCATGTTACCGGATTTGTCTCCGGATGATATTGTACCAATAACTTGTGGATTGTGGTGATTCTGGGAACGTGTATAGTAGATGTGTTGTTTTATATATCTTGTATCTTGGAGTTTTCCTTAGAATTGTACAGCTTATTTCGTCGTATCCATCGACGAAGGCTGGGCGTGTCCGATTATTCGGGAGCGGGTCGTGACATATTTTTTTGGTGGCCCATGCAAGTCTGTCCTAATGGCACTTAGGCTATAGAGTGCTATTGGGGAACCTGCTAGACTAAGAAAAACTCGTCACAGCTTAGGATCCGTGGAAAATGGTTATAGTTTTACTAAGGTTGTTTATTATTTTATAGATTAGGCCCTATCTAACTGGTTTTCTAATTTTCAGAGTATTTCAGACACGCAACACCGGGATTATCATTTCCCCTGCACTTGAGGCTCCTGAGGTTATTATCTTTATTTTTCTAGTATAAATATTTGATTAATAATATTTGATCATTCCTTAGAATTTTCTCTTAGCACTTAGATTTTCTAAAAACCTTCTTGTTGCAATTCATGTCATTGTTCACATTCAAGATTTATTTCTGTAGCCACCTTGTCCTACAAAAACTCCTAATTTTCTAAAGAGCAGATAACTTCACTTTCCATTATGATTAGGACATAGAACTCGTTTAAATTTTCATAAACTCCTTCGAAATTTTTATGGATAAAGTTGAGAGAGTATTCGACGACCTACTATGACGTGGCAGATGCGTACTGCAGTCATTTATCTGGATTATAGAGACCGTGGGTTCACTGCAGCCAGCTGCGCACTGGCGAGGCATGAGCTCTAAGTCAAAGTAATTTCAGGTATTATAGGTTCTCGGATATTATTGAGGCTATGTCCTAAGTCATAAAATTTTGAATCTCTTGAGTTGTTACGATAATATGGATAAAGTTGATAGTAATATTCGATAATTTATTATTATTTGAGTCATTGAGCCAAAGGTTCACTACAGTCAGATGTACACTACACTGGCGAGGCAGGAACTCTAGGTAAAGTGATTTCGAATATGAATAGTTTCCGGATACTATTGAGATCATATCCGTGTTATATACCATGTTTGATTTCTTATCGCCATTGACAATTTTATAAGAAAATTATCTTGATCTTTTGTGAAATCTCAGCAATTGATTCCATTTTTCTCTTGATTTATTTTAGAAATTTTATTGGAACCTTCTTTCGATATCTGTTAACCCAATCCCTCCCATAGTTTGACTTTAGTATATTGCATGTAATGTACTAATGGTTCCATATTTTGATAGCTAATTTTCACAAAAAAATCTTGTATTATTATTAATTGTATAGTTATAGTATTTTAGCATTTATAGTTGTGTACATACCAAGCCTAAATCTCGTATTTAAATGATTTAAGTTTTTATTAGACTTAAGTCATAATTTTATATTAGAATTTAATCATGACAATATCGTTTTGGTGTTATTTTATTATGCCTAAATTTTGATTTTTATCATATTTAGAATTTATTTATGACAAATCATTTTATTACTCTACCATGCCTAGATTTTAAGCTTTGATCTCTTCTAAATCATCTTGATTTTCTAGTTGTACCAAAAATTCAAATTTTATGTTTAAAAAAAAGTTAAATCATTTTCAAGTTTTTGTGTTGGTTATATTTTTAATTGTATTTACCGTGCCCTTTCAAATTTCAAGGACAAAATTTTTCTAAGGGGGTAGATTTGTAACCCCGTTTTTCCTGAATTTTAATTTTTAATAATTTTAAATACTACTATTTATATTAGTGGAATATTATTTTTGAAGAATAATCATTTATTAATTTAATATCCCCTTGTGATTTTATCATTTAAATAATTGTTATTAATTTTGAGGAGAAGGCACTAGCAATCTTGGAGTGTTCTCCAAGTATTCTAACAACTCTACCAACTATAACAAACTTCCTAACTAACTTTTCCTAATAGTTTGTAATAAAGTAATTTTTGGGGACTTATTTGTAAAGTATCAACTAAATCCTTTTAAACAGTCATCTCTCTCTCTCTCTCTCTCTGAGTCTTCTCAATTTTTCTCAGAACTCGAGCAGAGGAAGCCTCTTCCTCTCATCACTTTCCTTCCCCAAATTTCAACCGAGTCGAAACCCTAACCCTAGTTTCGAGGAGGTTGGTGATGGCGTGAGTTTCCTCCACCGACTCGAGTTTCCATCGACGAGAGCCTCGTCGAGCTCTGGTCGGCAAGCTTCACTCTCCTCTATTGATGATCTGGATGGCTAGCATCCTCGTGCGACGTCGACAACTGTCGGGGATCTACCATTGTGGTGCCCCGTCCCTATATCGTGCCCTGTTCTCCGTCCACGGGGTGCGCGAGAAAGGAACACTGTCGCTATCGATTCGGTCGGGACCGATAGGTCGGGATCGATCGAGTTGATCGAACAAAAACGGTTGAATTAAGATCCATTCTCCGTTATGGAATGGCTTCTTCGGAACCAAGTCCCATATTCAGCGGGTTGCGCCTCAAGGATTGACTCTGCGGCTGAGTCGGTAGAGACCTCCCGTTGCTCTGCTTTTCACGCCGCTTGTATTGGTTTTGGCCTTGGTTTTCTGAATGCGTTTTCGTGAATGTTTTCGATGGTTTTCTTGGCTTGCTTTTCGAACTCGCATTTTCTATCGAATTTCTTGAATAATACAGTATTCTAATTGGTTGCTTGTGCGATTTCAGGTAATCTCGTAGGCGACGTCTAGCGCAACCAACAAGTTCTCTCGTCTCAAAGCAAACTCAAGGTGAGTGGCTGACCCTTCTCTTCTTGACCCCTTCCTAGGTAAATCGATAATGTTGTTGCGAGTGAAAGAATAAATGCAAGGGCACGGACACGGTAAAATGATTGAGTTTTCAAAGAGAAGGTAGGCTATGTCTTAATAACTAAAAGAAAAATGGTCTTTGCACGGTCATGGACAACTTGTCGACAAGGTAGAGTTTCCCCGTACGGCAACCCGGGGCCACGGGACCGTTGTGGCCAAGGTAGGAAACATTTACATAAGCTGTGCTGGGCACGATGTTAGGCGAGGACTTCCAGCGGGGCTCGCTACTCGCACTGAAAGGGCCTCGTCTAACAAAAGCTAAATGAGTCCACGATGGCTCTGGGAGCCAGTGACCAACCACACAAAATATTGCACTTGTTATGAAAATGATAACAATTGACAGGGAAGAACATGGTAAGTATCATAAGGTGCGACGCGATCCACCGTGGGTAAGTTCCAACTTATTTTACATTGCTTGTCGTTGCTTGTTTGAAATTCATTAGGATGGTTAGAAACATTCATAAACTAAGTCATATAAACTCTTCAACCAAATGAGAGCTTGGAACTTAATTTGCCACGCACCAGTACAAAGTGTAATGTACTGATCCTCGCTCTTCACGCAGGTACCCCGAACCACGAAGGGCGTGCCACTTAAAGCTCAAGGCGACGTGAACCCTTTTGAAGCCTCGTCCGCGTGTGAACGCTTGTGTTCTAAAATCCTTTTGAAGACTCCGCACTCAGTACAAAGAAGAATAGATGGCGACTCGGCTTCCCTCGATCGCAGGTGGAAAGTGTAACTATTTTGCTTGTAAAAAGGGATGTAATGTATGGAACGACTATCTCATCAGCGTTCATTTTGTAAGTCGAGTCATGTTGTAGCCGTGTGGCAATGATTGTAATGGAGTCAATGTAAATGAAATTTATTATCGATGAAAAGTCTACTTCTATTTCAAATGTGTAAATCAATTTCTCTGCATACTCTAACTTGATGTTGTGTTTCGGATAACCTTATGACTATGCCTCGTGCGATCGCAACTTAGGTTCGCACGGCATCACGCCCGGGAGACGACTATCGATTCTACGGAATCGGGGTGTGACATAATGGTGTCAAAGCACGGCTTTACATCCTTTGGCCTCGCGTCTAGAGTTTTAAACCTTTGACCTCGCATCGATGAGATAAGTTGTTCCGTACAATGAGTCTGTAATAATTTGTGACTGATGTGTTTGCCTTCATATCGCAGAAGTGCCGGAACCCACGGCTGGGCAAGAATAGAGCGCTTCTAGCGGATCTAGTAGTTCGCATCGTTCGCGGGCCGGAACTTCTAATGATACCATCGAAAGCATGTTGCACATGATGGAGGCGCAGCGGAACCAGTACGAGAACCGACATCAATAGACAGAGAAACGACAGGCCCAGTTCCTAGATCGCTTCGACGCACATGCTAAACTTCAACAAAACCAGCTGGATACCCTGCAGTAGATCGTTCAGACAATTGTGGCCAACGAAAATTCTGTGACTGCGCTTGCCGTCACCACGCCTACTGTCACTGTGCTGGCGGTTCAACCCATTGAAGTCGATACGGAGGAGCCCGAACGTCAACCAGCGGCACCGAAAAAGTACAACTTTAAAGTGTCAGAATTCAAGAAAGTGTGTCGCACTTCCTTCAGCGGCACCGAATGCCCTTCTATGGCAATCGACTGGTTGGAAGAGCTGGAAGATCACTTCGAGCTCTTCGGCATTGAAGAATCAAAGCAAGTCGCCTGTGAACAACTTCAGCTTCGGTTGAACGCGTACGACTGGTGGGCCGTATACAAGCGAGCAATCCGACGCGACAATAACACAGCGCCGATCTCTTGGGCCACGTTCTGCAAAGGTTTTGAAGTCAAGTACCTTCCGTCAGCCTTTCGTCAAGCGAAGGAAAATGAGTTCATGTAGTTGAAGCAAGGGAACCGGACAGTAGAACAGTATGCCGCAGAATTCAACAAGTTGTCCAAATTTGCTGGTGCGTTTCTTCCTACAGAGGAGTGCCGTGTGCGACGGTTCGAAGTGGGTCTGCGATACTCTATCGGTACGCATGTTGGGGTCCCAGAGTACAAGACCACGGACGAGGCTCTGAATCACGCTCTTCACCTTGAGAGCATGCATCCTTCCGGTGCTGACGACGTTGTGCGCCACTCCAATCACAAATGTCCTAGCTATATAGGAGGCAACAATTACGCGTCAAAGCGTCCAAATAACGGCGGCTATAAGGGCCAGAATTCGTTACCTCGTTGCACCAAATGCAATTACCTCGGGCACGAGGCCAGCAACTGCTTCGACTTCAGAGGGGATTGCTATGTTTGCAGACAAAAGGGCCACCTCGCTCGAGATTGCATGAACCCCAGATCGACTCGCAATGCCCCACCATAACAAAACCGTCAAGAGAATCGAGGACAGACGCCCCGACCTCCTCCGTCCACTCAACCCGTACCGCAAAATGGCCAAGACCGTCGCCCCAACACTCAGGGCCGCATCTACGTCATGACTCGAGATAAAGCGCTTGCATCAGATACAGTAGTTTCAGGTATACTAAATTTCAATAATGTGCCTGCTCGTGTACTATTTGATTCAAGTGCTTTGCATAGTTTTATATCGACGGACTTTGCCGCCGAGCACAAATTTCCTGTAATATCAGTAGATCTCGACCTTAGCGTAAGTACACCTTCGGGCACACCAATACTCACAAACTTAGCCTGCGCCGACGGGATTATCTGTATCGGCGGTCAAAAGATCGGTCTTAACATGATAGTTCTAGACATGAAGGACTTTGACATCATTCTTAGAATAGATTGGCTCGGGCCGTGCAACGCAACCATAGACTGTGCCAGAAAGACGGTCACCTTTTGCATATCAGGAGTGCCTGAATTCTGCTTTTTGTGTGGTGAGGCATCGTTGACCTTCATGCTGATCTCGGTAATTTCCGCTCGGAGGATAATGCATTTTGGGTGCGAAGGCTATTTGGCGTCCGTCCGAGACATGCGACAGGATGGTGCAAACGCGGGTCAGACCGACGTTATGGCAGAATTCTCCGATGTGTTCCCAGACGAGCTACCCGGCATGCCCCCCGACCGAGAAGTCAAGTTCAGCATCGATACATTCTCCGATACTCGACCGATTTCTAAGGCCCCGTACAGAATGGCCCTCGCCGAGCTGAAGGAACTCAAGGTCCAGTTACAGAGTTACTCGACAGAGGATTTATTCGGCCTAGTGTTTCACCGTGGGGAGCGCCCGTGTTGTTAGTGAAGAAAAAGGATTCGTCCATGCATCTGTGCGTCGATTACCGAGAGCTGAACAAGGCCACCATCCGGAACAAGTACCTATTGCCCCGCATAGATGACTTATTCGATCAGCTGCAAGGCGCCTCGGTATTTTCGAAGATTGATCTCCGCTCGGGCTATCATCAACGCAAGATCAAGTCAGACGACGTGCAAAAGTTAGCCTTTCATACTCGGTACGGCCACTACGAGTTCTTGGTGATGCCATTCGGCCTGACGAACGCCCCTGCCGCCTTCATGGATCTGATGAATCGGGTATTTCGACCCTTTCTTGATAAATTTATGGTAGTCTTTATTGACGATATTCTCGTCTACTCGAAGGACAGGGCGCAGCATGTAGAACATCTACGGGCCGTGCTCCAGACACTTCGATAGAATGAGTTGTATACAAAGCAGAGTAAGTACGAATTTTGGCTAAGCAGCGTATCCTTTCTTGGTCACATCATTTCGCCCGAAGGCATTGCAGTCGATCCGAAGAAAGTGGAAGCTATTGCTGATTGGAAGTGGCCTGCGTCTGCTAGTGAGATTCGAAGCTTTCTTGGTTTGGCGGGATACTATCGACGCTTCATGAAAGACTTCGCGAAGATTGCATCGCCATTGACTCGCCTCACTCAAAAGGGAGTAGTGTATAAGTGGTCGAATGACTATGGAGCTTCCTTCCAAGAGCTAAAACAACGACTAATTTCGGCACCTATACTCGCACTTCCGGATGGGCCAGAGTGTTTTCAGATATTCAGCGATGCTTCAGGCCAGGGCTTGGGATGTGTGCTCATGCAACGAAACAAGGTGATATCCTTCGCCTCCAGACAGTTGAAGCCGCACGAGAAGAACTATCCTACGCACGACTTGGAGTTAGCGGCGATTGTGTTCGCATTGAAATTGTGGTGTCACTATCTATATGGCGTGGCGTGTGCGATCTATACCGACCACAAGAGCCTCAAGTATCTCTTTACCCAGAAGGAATTGAACTTGTGACAGAGGGGCTGGCTCGAACTGATCAAAGACTATGACTTGACGATCGACTACACTCCGGAAAAGGGAAATATTGTGGCGGACGCTCTGAGTCGAAAATATCTTGCCTCGTTATCCATCGACCGCAGACTACTACAAGATCTAGAAGAAATGGGTATCGACCCCCGGGTTCGATTCAGGGATGTACGGTTGGCGCAGCTGCAGTTAGAGCCGAGTTTGCTGGAAAAGATCATGACCGCTCAAAAGGATGATCCGTACCTGAAGAAGATGCACGAGCGAATTTCAACCGGTAGTGCGACCAAGTTTACGGAAGATAAGACCGGCATGCTGAGATTGAATGGCCGACTATGTGTTCCGGATGGTTCAGAACTACGAAAGGAGATAATGTCGGAGGCACATTATGCAAAATATACCTTGCATCCAGGCAGTACCAAGATGTATAAGGACCTCCGCACGACCTTCTGGTGGCACGGGATAAAGAGAGATGTGGCGCTCTTCGTGTCATAATGCATGGCCTGTCAGCAGGTGAAAGCTGAGCATCAGCGACCAGACGGGGAGATGCAGAACCTTGCTATTCCATAGTGGAAATAGGATCACGTCACTATAGACTTTATTGTTGGCCTGTCGAAGACACTACGGGGGAACGACGCCATCTGGGTCATCGTCGATTGATTAACCAAGTCAGCACACTTTATTGCCATCAAAGTTACCTGGAGCGTTGATCGCCTGGCACAGATTTATCTTGATGAGATAGTACGGCTGCACGGAGTTCCAGTATCCATCGTCTCTGATCAGGATTCATGGTTCATGTCGTGATTTTGGAGTAGCCTTCAGTCGGCGCTGGGTACTAAGTTGCAGTTCAGCTCAGCTTACCATCCTCAGACCGACGGCCAAACGGAGCGCGTTAATCAGATTCTCAAAGACATGCTATGACTCTGTGCAATTGACTTAAAATCAAGCTGGGATGTCCACCTACCGCTGGCGAAATTTGCATACAACAATAGCTACCAGTCCAGCATCCAAATGGCGCCGTATGAAGCTTTGTACTGCCGGAAGTGCAGATCGCCCATTTGCTGGGATGAAGTTGGGGAACGACAGATACTCAGCCCGGAGCTGGTGGAACAGACTGTGGAAAAGGTCAAGCTAATTCGGGAAAGACTGAAGATTGCACAGAGTCGGCAAAAGAGCTATGCCGACACCTATCGAAGACCCCTCGAGTTCTCGGAAGGCGACCACGTGTTCCTGAAAGTAGCGCCCATGCGTGGAGTTTCCAGGTTCGGTATGAAGGGAAAATTGAGCCCAAGATTTGTTGGTATATTCGAGATATTGAAGTGAGTCGCCCCGGTAGCTTACCAAATCGCCTTGCCGCCTGTATTGTCAGAGGTACACGACGTCTTCCACGTCTTACAATTGCGAAAGTACGTGCACGATCCGAGCCATGTTGTAGATTTGGGTAAGCTGGACCTGAAGGCGGACTTGTCATATGTCGAAGAGCTGGTGCAAATCTTGGAGCGCAAGGATAAACTTCTCCGCAACCGTGCTATTCCTCTTGTCCGCGTCCTCTGGAGAAACCATTCGGTCGATGAGTCGACGTGGGAGCTTGAGTCAGAAATGAAGGAGAAGTTTCCATCATTGTTCTCGTAGAGGTAGGTTCTATTCTTAAGTTTCGAGGACGAAACTTTTTCTTAGTTGGTTATGGTGTAGTATACCGTCACTACATCGTGCCCCATTCTCCGTCCACGGGGTGCACGAGAAAGGAACACTGTCGCTATCGTTTCGATCGGGATCGATAGGTCGGGATCGATCGAGTCGATCGAACGGAAACGGTTGAATTAAGATCCATTCCCCGTTATGGAATGGCTTCTTTGAAACTAAGTCCCATATTCAGCGGGTTGCGCCTCAAGGATTGACTCTGCGGCTGAGTCGGGAGAGACCTCCCGTTGCTCTGCTTTTCACGCCGCTTGTGTTGGTTTTGGCCTTGGTTTTCTGAATGCATTTTCGTGAATGTTTTTGATGGTTTTCTTGGCTTGCATTTCGAACTCGCATTTTCTATCGAATTTCTTGAATAATACAGTATTCTAATCGGTTGCTTGTGCGATTTCAGGTAATCGCGTAGGCGACGTCTAGCGCGACCAACAAGTTCTCTCGTCTCAAAGCAAACTCAAGGTGAGTGGCTGACCTTTCTCTTCTTGACCCCTTTCTAGGTAAATCGATAATGTTGTTGCGAGTGAAAGAATAAATGCAAGGGCACAGACACGGTAAAATAATTGAGTTTTCAAAGAGAAGGTAGGCTATGTCTTAATAACTAAAAGAAAAATGGTCTTTGTACGGTCATGGACAACTTGTCGACAAGGTTGAGTTTTCCTGCACGGCAACCCGGGGCCACGGGACCGTTGCGGCCAAGGAAGGAAACATTTACATAAGCTGTGCTAGGCACGATGTTAGGCAAGGACTTGCAGCGGGGCTCGCTACTCGCGCTAAAAGGGCTTCGTCTAACAAAAGCTAAAGTAGTCCATGATGGCTCTGGGAGCCAGTGACCAACCATACGAAATATTGCACTTGATATGAAAATGATAACAATTGACAGGGAAGAACATGGTAAGTATCATAAGGCACAGCGCGGTCCGCCGTGGGTAAGTTCCAACGTATTTTACATTGCCTATCGTTGCTTGTTTGGAAATAATTAGGATGGTTAGAAACATTCATAAACTAAGTCATATAAACTCTTCAACCAAATGAGAGCTTGGAACTTAATTTGCCACGTACTAGTACAAAGTATAATGTACTGATCCTCGCTCTCCACGCAGGTACCCGAACCACGAAGGGCGTGCCACTTAAAGCTCAAGGCGACGTGAACCCTTTTGAAGCCTCATCCGCGTGTGAAGGCTTGTATTTTGAAATCCTTTTGAAGACTCCGCACTCAGTATAAAGAAGAATAGATGGCGACTCGGCTTCCCTCGATCGTGTAGGTCCTAAAAAATCAAGTTGCATCCATCAACAAAGTCATGAAAATCAAGAAATGTATCATTTAAATGAACTGCGCAGACATCAGATTGCACATCAGTCAGATTGCGCATACTCGATTGCGCTCGCTCTCAACTGCGCAGGCTGACGTGGCAGAAGTCATCATTACCTGACAAAATCAAATCTTCTGACAACTGAAAGCACAAAGAACGAGGAGACTGTTCGTTTATTACGTCGCACAGTGCTCGAGGACAGTTGTACATGCAGCGTAATCTGTTTGCAGCGCAATCCAACTCAGCGCGGTCCATCCTAGCACAATCCAAAGTCAGCGCAATTTATGTGGCGCACTTCATCATGACAACTGACAAAAGTACACGTGGCATTCATGCCATCAATTGCTCGTTACGTAGCAACCGTCTGCACACGATCATGCGCATTTCAATCAAATGATGTCATGTGTCCAAGACAGTTGGCCCACGACCAGAAAACTGCCTGTGCAGTCTAATGCTGCGCAATCCAGTGCCTGCACAATCCAACTTGCGCCCTTCAGAATAACTAAAAGTTAGTTATTTCCAGAACTCTATAAATAGAGTTTCAAGTCTTCATTCAAGGGGATCAGACATAAAGTTCAGAAATATCAGAGAGTTCAGGAGTTCTTGCCCAAGTGCTGCTGCATTCTTCCGAGGCTTTTGCCTTCAACTTCAACTTCCGAGGCTATCGTCTTCAAAGTTCACATCGTCCAAGGGATAAAGCAATCGTCTTCTAGATTGGATTCCTACAGTTGTACCTTTCCCAGAATTTTTGTAATCTTTACAAAGTTTGTATCAATAAAGTTCATACTTTTGTTTTTGCAAACAAAATGGCGACTCTGCTAGAGACGACTTTCTCCTCCGACGAGGAAGTGACAACTCAATGTGACATAGCGTCTATCGGGAAGACGCAGAAGACGCTGGTTGTGAAAGTCAACCAGACAGCCTACGAGACGATGATCAACTCCAAGACCACCCCCCCGCACTGCAACAACTTCTACCACGAGCAAATTACGCCCAGTGTGGGTCCCCAAGACTGCTGCACGGTCTGGTAGTTCTGTCACCAAGGCTGCTGTGCAATCTGTGGCGCAGTCTGCTTCAAAGACTGTTGCACAGTCTGCCAGCAAGATTGCTGCGCAGTCTGTACATTCTGCCACCAAGCCTGGTGCACAATCTGCTGTTTCAACTGCTGCACAATCTGTCTCAACTACTCGTGCGCAGTCTGCTGTTGCCAGTACAAAAACTACTTCTTATGCTGCCTTGTCAAAGTATAAGACTCCTATTCCCCTGGCGCAGTTAGCAGCAATTCTTCCTGCGCAATCTACTACTCCAGCAACCAGAGTGCATCCTAAACACTCTGAGGCAAGAACTCCTACTGTGCAATCTGTTGGAAAGTCATCTGCCAGAGTTATTCATGCGCAAGTGGCCAGTGCGCCATCAACCCTTGCGCAGACTGTGCATGTGCAGTACAAAAGAGACAGCCCTTTGGCTAATCTCTCTTTCTCTCACAGCAAGGAGAAAGGCTCAGTTCCTCCTCCCAAACACCCTGTTGCCCCTGCGCAATCCATTGGGGGTAGTCTTTTGGCTATTCCTCCTCCTCAGAACAAAGGAAAAGGCCCTTTGGTCTTTTCTCAAACTTCCTTGTCCCACGACTTGGAAGACAACAGAGGAAAACGCTCTTTAGCTAACCCTTCTTCACAAAACAAAGGAAAAGGCCCTTTGATCTTTTCTCAATCTTCTTCAGTTTTTACCGTAGAAGATCAATCTGAACGTGCCTCGGCACCAGTCAGTACAAGAACTCTTTCAAACAAGGGTTCTTCTTCCCTTCATGTCAAAAGAACTTGTACTGATCAAAGAGGTATTCTGCCTACCCTGGTAGCAGAATTCCAAGATCTCCCAACTCTCAAGATATCCCGATCAAAACAGGGAAAACTGCTGGTGTCTCCAACAAAAACCCCTGGGGGTGAATTTGCTGATTTAAGAACCTATCTCAATCGGCCAACTTCGGCAAAACGCAAACAGCCAATGCCGAAGACCAAACATCATCAAAGACAAATTTCCAGGATCAAAAATCTTGACACCTATGCCAATGAGGTGAGCACTTCCCTGTATACTCAAGAGACAAAACATCTGAAGAATCGGAACCATATTCCGAATATTGTCAAAGAACAGATCCCTCAATCTTTTGATCTCCGGGAACATCTCAGGAAAAAGCGGGACAACGTCTCGACACCTCCAGTTCAATCATCAGATCATCATTGCAATCACAAAGTCATTATCCAATGTTGTTGTCAAACAATAAAACGATCTGTCTTTGATCGTCTGAACTTTGCAAATTCGGAGGATGAAGACCCAGTGTTGTACGCTTCTGTCAACATGACCTCTCGAGACACTGGGGGTAGAAAGTGCTCTAAGTACGGCAAGCCTCGCCATCCTAGTCAACGGTATTTAGATTTACTCCAGGAATCTTCTGAAGGAGTATTTCGACATACCCGATCCCGAAGCCGAGATACAATCGGTCAAAGGAATCTTCTTCAAGATCCTTCGGGTCATTTTCTTCCTTCTCAGTCGGGAGACGACTCTTTCTCCGACTATGATGCATACAGCGAAAGCTCTGAACAGACAGTGTCTTCCACTGTACCAAGAGAAGTGACAGCTTATGTTGTCAATAAAGATCCAGATGCTTCAACTTCTGCAAATCAGGAACAGCGAATCGCTGCACTAGAAAACAAGCTGAAGACCATGGCTGAAATGGTCGCCAGTATGCATTCTATCATTGTGGCACAACATGCTACACTACCGACTGTCCCTGCTGTAAGCCCAGAAATCATAGCATCGTTGGTACCTGTCAACACAGGACTGGGGGTAGTATCTCCTCAAGTACCCCTTGTACAAGTTCAACCTACACCCAGTCAATCAGGTGCTGGGGGTGGCACTTACCATGTTGTTCCTCCTCCTAGCACTCAAACTCCACCTGCTCCTTCTTCATCACCAGAAGACGCTAATGAAGCTGTCAAACTCCTACGCACTCAGTTCGAGGCCTTCAAGTAGAAAGACAACTTGCAAAGGTCGGGGATCAAGCAACCTTACCCAGTTGAATGGAAGGAAGTTCCATTTCCTCCTAAGTACAAAATCCCAACAATTTTGTTGTTTGATGGTGGCACCTCTCCCAGCCAGTTCATTAACCACTTCAAGGTTATGACTATCCAACTTCAACCAAATGACGCTCTTCTTACCAGAGTATTCGTCGGTTGTTTAGCCGGCGTAGCATACGATTGGTATAGAAGCCTGCCCGATGGTTGTATCACTTCCTTTTCTGGTCTAAAACAAATCTTCTTGGAACGATTTTATGAAGGGATCAACGACATGACCATGTCGGCCCTTAATAAGATCAAGTAAAAATATAATGAAACTGCTGAAAGTTTCATTGAAAGATTCTGCCGAGAAGCCTTGAAAATGCCTCCTGGGACTCCGGCTGCTGTCACCATAGACACTTGTAAGGCAAATCTTTTGCCTATCATTAGTATGTGGACAGGATCTACTCAATTCCAAGGCTGGCCCTCCTTCATTGTCAACGCTAAAGCAGCTGACGTTAGCGCTGACAAATTCAAGCAGCTGGGGGTACAAATGTCAAACCCCGACCGAGATGAACACCAGACATCAGGTGGAGGTAATCGCCAGAATAACCGCAAGAACAAGAAGACTTTGAACATCAATTTGAAGAGCAAAGAGTCTCTGGCTGTCAACGTAGCTCCGCCTACGTCCACTTCTACTCCTTCTGCACCTCGACCAAGGAAACCTCGTCCTAAAGTAGAGTATTCCTTCGACGAAAATGACACTGCAAGCATCTTTGATTGTTTAATCAAAAGCAACAAGATTCAGCTTCCAGACCCAAAGAAACATGATGAAGTCGGTAAGACTGATCATCCCAAATATTGTGTCTACCACAGATTTATCGGGCATCCTACTCGAGCATGCTACGTGCTCAAAGGCAAGATACAAGACCTGGTCAATGCTGGTGTTGTCACTCTGCAGCAAGACAAGAAGACTGTGACTGCAAACAACGTCTCAGTTCAATTCGGTGACTTCCCTTCGCAGATGGTGCAGCATGGCGTCATTCCTATCCTCAAAGCTACTCTTGAGATTAAGAATCTCCCCCCTCCACGAAGTGAAGGTCTCGTCCCCTTGTCTCTTGATAATGGCGAGATTATGAGGCTTCATCCGGATCTTGCTTCAGAGTTCGAACTTCCCTCTTCCTCCAAGAAGAAAGACCGCTCTAAAGGCAAGACAAAGACTTGTAACATGGTATCTTTTGACCCTATAGTTGACGAGAAAATTTTGTTGGGCACCTGATCAGGGAAAGCCTATCTAAAGGATTACCCCGAAGCTCAAGAGAATCCTGTCTCTTCTTCCAAGCCTGCTCCAGTACAGCCTGTTTTTACTGAGGATATTCCTACTGCACCCTCACCGGTTGTGGTACCCATTCCTCTCAAGCCGACGGCCGCTGACAAAGGTAAACAGCAAGTCTGCTTCGACAAACCTTTGAAGAAGTCATCTCCTTCCGGACTTGAAAAGCCTTACAACTTTGATATCCTGGCTCAATTAGCTAATACACCGGCCAGGCTGTCCATCTTCGAGCTCTTGCGTCTTTCCAAAGAGACTCGGGAAACTCTAAGTGAGGCTCTCATGCAAGCTGAAACTTGTCTAGCCCTTCTGAAGAAGCCTACAACAGAGCCTATCTCTCGCCTTCATTGTCATAGTGTTCTGGAATTGATTTCAAACATAACTTTCACACAAGATGACATGCTAATGGAGGACAACAGGCACGACCGTCCTTTGTACTACACAGGATATGTCGACTCGATAAAAGTCGATCGAATTCTTATAGATCCAGGGTCTGCTCTCAGCATCATGCCAAAGACAATGTTGGATGCACTAAAGATTCCAGTGCATAGTCTTTCCAGTACAATCACCACCATTCTCGGGTTCAACTAGAAAAGGAGTGAGCCTTTGGGCAAGATTCGCCTAAAACTCCAAATAGGCAATCTTCGCACAATAGTGACCTTCTATATCATTGACAATCATGGTTGTTCTTACAATGCTCTGTTAGGGAGACCATTTTTGCATGAGCACAACATTGTTCCCTCAACTCTCCATCAATGTTTCAAGTATGTTGATGACAATGGAGAGGTGCAAAAGGAGGTTGCTGATCTTTATCCTTTTAAAGGTGTCGAAGCATACTGCAACGATGCTCGTATGTATAAGGATGAATTCATGAAGGTGGTGTTGTCTCTGAATACTAAAGAAGAGCAAGAAGCAGTGCCTAAAGACACCTTTATCATACCTGTTAAAGGGCGAGTCTCTCATCCTCAGTCCTCTAAGCCACTGTCTATTCACTTGCCAGCCCAGAAACAACCGATTGATGATGATAAAAGGGAGCTCACCTATTCTGAGCCACTTGTTATCGATTTACGTCGTAACAAGGACAAAAAGCAACTCACTTCTTCTGAGCCACTTGTTATCGATCTAACTCATAACAAGGATAAAAGGGAGCTCACCTCCTATGAGCCGCTTGTCATCGACCTCCGTCGTAACAAGGCCAATCCTCCTTCATGTTCTTCTTCTTCCCCTCTTGTAATCAATCTGACCAAGCCTGTTAAGGCTAAAGGTCCTGTTGTAAATACGAATGTACAGATCAATGAAAAAGCATCTACTTTCCAGTATACTGATGTCATTTATTATACTAAATGCTATTTGGATATGTTAGATAGCTATCAGTCATTTACGATGGGAGTTGTACAATCTCTTCAAACAGAAGTCTCATTTGATCATCCAAAAGATTTATATCGTATTGTTCCCGCTCGAAAGAAAGGCGAGAGTCCAATACTTTTTAGTAAAGGACCGGAACAACAATTCAGTTATACGGATGATAGCAAAAGTAACGATACAGGACATCTCCAATTCTAACGTTACAGTCAACAATCAAAAGACATCATCCGAAAAATGGGTTATGACTTCAAGAGTGGCCTCAATTACGGCAAGGGTAGACGAACTCCTATTCGTACTACTGTTCCGGAAGAAAAGTCAGAAATGTATTACAGCAAGACCAAAAGAGGTCTCGGATATGCTTCTCCCCCGATATTATCTCCAGCAGTCTCCGAATCTGATAGTGAGGAGCGCTCTAACTCTTCTAATTCCAGATCATGGGATTCTGATACCAGTGTTGGCCAAGTTCATCGGCTGATTGTATCTTCCAACATGGTCTCCGCTGAACTTCCTGAAGGCTATGACGAGGACATTGAAGAAAGTTCCGAAACAGATCATTGGGCTCAACGAATGGATAATCAATGGGAACTCCGATTCGAACAAAGAGAACCTCCTACTGAAGATCAATTGGTGCAAATTGATGTAGGAGAGAGCGGGACACCTCGTCCAATATTCATTAGCAAGAACCTCCCGAAGGCAGATAAGCAAGAATTAATTCTTTTTATTAAAGAATATATTGATGTATTTGCCTGGAGTTATGAAGACATGCCAGGTCTAGATCCCAAAGTCACTACTCATAAACTAAACATTTTGTCCAATGCAAAACCAGTCAAACAGCAACAGCGACGCTTCAAACCAGAAATGATGGATGCGATCGATGATAAAGTCAAGAAGCTCATCGCTTGTGGCTTTATTCGAGAAGAACAACATCCAGATTGGGTAGCCAATGTTGTTCCAGTCCTAAAGAAAATCGGAAATGTTCGAGTCTGTATCGACTTTCGGGATCTTAACGAAGCTTGTCCAAAAGATAAATTTCCTCTCCCTATCACGGACGTTATGATTGACAATACCTGTGGGTTCGAGCGAATATCCTTCATGGATGGATTCTCTAGATACAATCAGATTCGGATGAATCCTGAAGATGAAAAACACACTTCTTTTCGCACTCCTCGTGGAGTTTATTGCTACACAGTAATGCCATTTGGTCTCAAGAACGCTGGTGCAACCTACCAACGAGCCATGAGTACCATCTTTCGAGATCATCTTCGCAAGACAGTCGAATGCTATGTTGACGATATCGCCGTCAAAAGTCGTCTAAAGGAAGATCATATCCAAGACATGAGAACAATCTTCAATCTCATGTGCCAACATCAACTCAAAATGAATCCCACTAAGTCATTCTTGGGTGTCTCTAGCGGCAAGTTTCTCGGCTTCGTCATTACCTCTAAGGGTATACACGTGGATCCCGAGAAGATCAAAGCCATTCAAGAGATGCGTCCTCCACGCAATCTAAAAGAGCTACGAGGATTCCAAGGTCGTCTTACGTACATCAGGAGATTCATTTCGAATTTGTCTAGACGCTGTAGACCATTCACTCAGCTGATAAAGAAGGGTGTCTCTTTCATTTGGACTGAAAAATGTCAAAAAGCATTCGACGACATCAAATGATATATCATGAATCCACCAGTCTTGGTGCCACCAATCTCGGGCATACCATTCTTAATATATGTCCGTGCTATGGACCATTCATTGGGTGCTTTACTTGCCCAAAAGAACAAAAAAGGTCATGAATAGGCCATCTACTATCTCAGTCGTACTATGATTGGTGTCGAACACCGTTATAGTCCGGTCGAAAAGGAATGCTTAGCTCTTATGTTCGCTGTTCAAAAGACTCGGCATTACATCATTGGCCAAACTATTCATGTCATATCCCGAGTTAATCCTCTTCGGGTACTGATGAAGAAGCCTAGCACACTCAATTCTCGTCTGGCTACGTGGGCCATTCTGTTAGCCCAATATGACATGGTGTATGTTCCTCAAAAATCTGTCAAAGGTTAAACACTGGCGGATTTCTTAGCGGCTCATCCTGTACCGGAGACATCCAAACTCTATGACAAAATTCTAGACGAGACATTGGAATCAAATATGATCTTTGAAGAATTTCCTACTTGGAGTCTATTCTTTGATGGTGCATCCAGAATCGGACCCAATGGTGCCATTGTAGCAGGAGTCGGAGTTGTTCTCGTTTCTCCAGACGGATCAACCATCCAAAGAGCCTACTCTCTAGATGAACCATGCTCCAACAATGTAGCAGAATATAATGCTCTACTTATCGGCCTTCAGCTAGCCAAGCAACTAGAAGTTGAATATCTTGAAGTCTACGGCGACTCCAAGTTGGTTGTCAACCAGGTCAGAGGAACCTACGAAGTTCGCCATCAAGATCTAGTGCCTTATCATGAAGCGGCAATCGACATGGCTACATCATTCAAAGCCTTCTTCATTGAATATGTACGCCGAGCTTGTAATACTGAAGCAGATGCCTTGGCTAACCTTGCAGCAGTCTTAGCCATCCCTATCAAAAGACAGCAGTTGGTGGTCGTTTCTAATCGTGAGTTGTTTTGTGTCGAAAACAATCGTAATATTGAGTTCAGCAATCTTGTTGAAGCCAATGTTATCGATGAAGACTGGAGAACTCCTTTCATCGACTTTATAGTTCACGACATACTCCCCGAAGATCCTAAGGAGGCCACGAGTGTTCGACGACGGTCTCTCCGATTCTACTACAATCAAACTACCAAAACTCTCTATCGGCGGACTTATGATGGTCTTCTCTTGCGCTGTCTCGCCGGTGATGAAGCGAAGCAAGTATTGTGCGAAGCTCATGACGGTGTCTGTGGAGCACATCAACCTGGTCCTAAATTACAGGATCGCATCCGACGAATGGGTTACTACTGGCCCTCTATGGTATCAGATGCCATTGAATATGCAAGGAAATGTCGCGCTTATCAAATCTATGCAGATTTTATACATCAACCTTCAGAATTCCTGTATCCGACTGCCGCTTCTGGGCCTTTTGAAGCTTTGGGCATGGACATTATAGGTCCCATCAACCCTCCTTCTTCTAGAGGACATCGGTTCATATTAGCAATAACCGATTACTTCTCTAAGTGGGCTGAAGCTATACCTTTGGCTGAAGTCAAAACCAGCAGTGTCATCAACTTCGTCAAACACCATGTCATCTATAGATTTGGTGTACCTCGAAGGATCATCCATGACAACGGACCACAATTCATCAGTCAAAAATTTACAAGATTCTGTGATAATCATCGGATTGACAATGTCGCTTCGACAGCCTACAATCCTGCTGCTAATGGCTTAGCTGAAGCTTTCAACAAAACTATCATTAAGCTCCTAAAGAAGTTTGTATCCACTAACAAACGAAATTGGAGTGAAAAGCTTGGCGAATGTCTATGGGCCTACCGTACTACGGTCCGTAACCCTACAGGCTTTACACCCTTCTCTTTGGTGTACGGTTGTGAAGCTGTTCTACCCCTAGAACTTCAAATTCCGTCCTTAAAGATCGCCATTGCTAACGAGCTCACTACAGAGAATAACGATCTTCTTCGACTTCAAGAATTAGAAGCGCTCGATGAAAAACGGTTATTGGCTCAACAGCATATTGAGTTATATCAAGCTCGCATCTCAAAGACTTTCAACCGTAAAGTTAAAATTAGAGCCTTTTAGCAAGGAGAACTTGTTCTAACAGTCATACGTCCTATGACTATGACTCACATGAGCAAAGGCAAGTTCGACGCAAAGTGGGAAGGTCCTTATATTGTTAGCAAAGTCTTTTCAAATGGAGCCTATCAACTCTCAGAGCTGGATGGTCGAGTTGCTATGATGCCTATCAATGGCAAATTCCTTAAAAAGTATTATGTATAAATATAAATGCTTGTAAATCATCAGACAAGTTCATAAATAAAATTCAATTTTATTTCATCATGAATGATAGTACATGACATCAAGGGGGATCACTATTATCCTTCTCAACATTGGGACGCGGACCACTACCGTTCTTATCAAAGACATAATCAGCAAAAGAGCCGATAACATCCTTGCTGGAACCCACCAGGAATTTACAAGCAGCCATCCTTATGGCCTCTTCTTCTTCTTCTTCAGTTTTTCCTGGTTCAAGCAGAAAATCCAGGATATCCCGCGGTGGTTTGGGTGCAGACGAACCTTCGCCTGCTTCTGTCTGCTTTGGCTCGACTGGCTCGGCAGGATGATCTTCAATGCCCGCTTCAACCTTCGGGGCGATTTCAGCCTTCTTGGATGCATCTCCAGACGACATCTTTATGTTGAAAAGTAGAAATCATCATTCCTTTCAGATTTTTGTTCTATTTATAGGCAGAGATTCTCTAACCAACGAAGCGACACATTCATCCGACGGTTCACCTGTTCATTATCATCTGACGGTTCGCCCGTTCATTATCATCTGACGGTTCGCCCGTTCATTATCATCTGACGGTTCGCCCGTTCATTATCATCTGACGATTCGTCCGTTCATTATCATCTGCCGGTTCGCCCGTTCATTATTATCCGACGGTTCATCCGTTCATTCAATTCATTTATTATCCGACGGTTCAACCGTTCATTCAATTCATCCGACGGTTCACCCGTTCATTATCATCCGACGGTTTACCCGTTCATTATCATTTGACGGTTTGCCCGTTCATTACATCCATTCGACGGTTCATCCATTCATTATTATTTGACGGTTTGTCCGTTCATTCCATCCATCTGACGGTTCACCCGTTCATTCAACTCATTTGACGGTTCATCCGTTCACCCCGACGATTCACTTCGTTCACACATTTTGACGATTTATTATCGTTCATCAGCAACTTATCGTCCTTGATTGAGTTGTCTACTGAAATAATGACATTCAATAAATTATATTCTGTCATGTCCACATTACCTCTGAGCAGATATAATGAATATAATTATTTTCTAAAAAATCGAGAAATATATCATGTCCTGTACCTCTGAATATATTTTCTATTTCTATTATTTATATCTGAATATGATATGCAATAAATAATAGAACCACAACAAAATGTCTTTTATTGATCAAAATTTAAGACATTACAAAAACATACATGCTGCAAAAGACGAGAAGATACAAGGTATTTTCTACTAAGCTGGTGGTGTCATCAAGCCGGTTATCTGTTGTCTCAGAGTCTGCAGTCGTTCTTCACGGGATTCTATCACTCGCTTCCTGGCTTCCTCCATCCCAGATTGTTCATTGAAGGTGGGCATGGTTACCATTCGGCGAGTGACTTCAGCATTATGAGCTGCGGCATATTCGTCTCTTTCTTGGGTTAGAGCACCGAGTTGTTGAATTGCAGTTTGGTGTTCGGTGACCTCATTTTCTAGCTCTTCTTGGAGACGGGAAATCTCCGCTCTCAGCTCAGCAATTCTTTTCTCTTTTCTTTCAACAGTCGATGATACCGTTTCCACTTTAGAATTGTACTCAGCAGACTTAGCAGTGAAAGTATCCAAGAGAACTTGGAAATTGACTCTCTCAACTGCTGCCTCCTGAGACATTCTTTCAAATTCGGCTTGTATCAAGGGTTCTATCTCTCCTTTGTTCAGCTCTTTGTAGCTCTTTGTTAAGGTCTCCAGCTCATCCAATATGTGATCAAGAAATGTGGCTTGATCCTCGTCACCTTGCTCGCGGATGGCATTAACTAAGAAAGAAGTTGGACCTCTAACCGTGTAAAAATTGGTATCTTCTTTTTCCATCACTCTATCTATTAGAGGCTCCAATGAGTCAAAGAAGAATTTGGTAAATGACTTGACGACGAACTGATTGGTAGCCAGAGCACCAGGAGTAGCAGCTACTCCTGTTGATGTTGAAGCGGCAGGTCGTTCAGTTTCTTGTATTTGGGCAGAAGGCTCTTTGAATAAAGGAACTAAAGTGGAGCTGGTTGCCCCTCCCGGTTGTTCCTCTACAAAATTAAAATATTGTCATTTTGCCTGTCATTTGCTATTATCAAAGAAGATCAAAAAGTGAAAACAGTCTTACCATGGCTTGATCCAACGATAGGCCTGTCATCTGTTGGAACATATTCCAGCCTAACAGAAGTAGCTTCAGACATGACTGCCTAGCTACTGCCCGCCTCAGCGCTACATGACAAGTGACGACTACTACTGGCTATCGTCGTTGCAAGTACTATGTCCATGCATACTGGTGGAGCTGGAGAAGACCAGAGTTCTGTATAGATAAGAATAAGGATGTTAGCTATCAATCTATTAAAAAAAGATTGCTAATTTCATTCTATACCTTGAGGATTAACAGCGGGAGTTTCCTCCAGGGCCGCTTCTTCATCTGATATCTTCTCTGGAGATGCCTGTACCTCAACATCCTTTTCATGATTCAAGGTATCATCAGCCGCTTCGGGAGATATCTGTACCTCAACATCCTTTTCAGGATCCAAGGTGTCATCAGCAGCTTTAAGAGACACATACTCTTCATCATCCCCTTCGGGATCCTGTATATCTTCATCAGCCTCTGAAGATGATGAACTCTTCTCATTTTCATCTTCCTCCGGTGCCTCCCCAATGGCAGTTGTAGTGGTTTGATCAACATAATCCTGCAAGCCGAAGTCGCAGTCATTTAATACGTCAATCATTTCACGATCCTCCTTCTCACGGATTGCTCCTGGTGTGGCAGGAGGTTGAGTAGTCTCCATCACCGGTAGAGGAGATTACAAAGCTTCGTGCTCTGTCTCTGCAATATCTCCTCTGGGCTCTATGGCCTCATTTCTCTGGTCAACCTCTTCCCTCTGCTCAATATCCTCCCTCTGTTCTGAACTAGGAGTTTTATGCCCAGACTCAGAAACTGGAGTGGGAGATGGCATGATGAGTCCCGCTGCAGCGTTCACCACTATCGAAGACAAGACTTGCCTATGAGGAGAGACTGTTCTCTTTCTTCTCCTGTGGGCCAGCTTTTTTGTTCTGTGAAGAGGCCTCTCAGGACTCTCTACAGTTATTACCTCGATCTGTTTCTGAACAGAGGTCGGTGTAGCTGCTTCTTCCTGTTGGATTGTTTCGGCCAGCTGCCGAGATTAGGATCTCGTAGTAACTTTCTCTGAAGAATGTTCCAAGATTAATTTCTTCTTCGTAACAGGGGCAGAAGGCTCTTCTCTCCTTCTCCTTGATCGGAGATTTAACAACCTTCAAAGAAACCTTTAATGGTTGGTTGACTTCCTCAGGGAACCTTGCTTCCCTGGAGGCTTCCAATTGATCATCCACTGGTTCATGTTCCTCATCATTATTGGGAGCCAATGTGTCAGTTGCTCCCTTCTTCAGACGATTTGTCGTTGCAAAACTATCAACGAGGCTATAGTTTTCGGCAAAAGTGTTCGCAGCAGTGTAAAACTGTGAATATGTATACATTATTCTTGGACCATTATTATTCTTGTGTGGCATCGAGAAAACTGTCTTTGTGTTTCGAGTATTGTAGTAAGCCCACGCTCTGGCACCGTCGATCAAGTATCCCTTTCCTTGTAAGCAGGTTATTACATTGCCCACATGGAACTGGTCATATCCGAATTGACGAGCAAAGCGACTCGGTAAATATGGTTCCAAATAGCATTCCTCCTCAAATTTGTATACCAGATGTGATGGTCTGATCGCCTTCAACCATTCAAAAGTTATTCGACCTATTGGTTGCCTCCCAAGGTCGACCATATTTGGTGCCATGAATTCATAACCCGTTGGAGGGGGAGAGCAAAGAAAATTCCATCCTCTGCCGAGATTCAGAGTGCGTCTGCAGTCCCTCAGACTAGTGTATATCCACCGGCTCTGTGAGAATCTGTGCAGAAAACTGCCGCCCACTGCTCTCATGCAGGATTCATCAAAGATGGATGGTGCAGGAGTGACCATCCGAATAAGTAAGTGTAAGGTAATTCCAGTCTGGGGAAATTCCTCTTATCACACTTACCCTTGAGCATGGAATCTACATACAGACGAAGACCCGCATTTATTCTGCAAGTCATCGCTGATAGTAGATCCATCCGGTAGCCGAAGACTAACCGGACAGCAGCAAAAAGGACACCGTGGTGGAAGCAGTCTACAGCACTTGCCCCAGGCATGACGAAACGGCGGAGCCAGTACGTCAGAAATCCTGCTAGCTGGGCTTCTTTAGACATGGACATGTAGTCCATTCTTACAAAGCTCTCCACAAAATCTCCCGCCTTGAGAGGAGGATATTGATGTTCATTATTGACTTTGATATCCATTCTCTTATTTTCCTCCATCAGTTTTATCACTTCACTATTGCTGAGGGGTTGGAAGAAATCTGGGTTGCACGAGTCATGATCTTTTGTCTTTTTCTCAATAATATGGTTGAGAAAAAGATAAGTCAACCATTTTGAAGAATAGCATGTGCCAGACGAGCCACTTTTGTAGTAGAGAGAGCATATGTTGTAATGGCATAGCAACTCATCGAAGACTTCCACCATCTTCGAATTCTCTCGACGAAGTCTATCTAATTCGTCGTTAGTGGGAACGTACTCCTCATAAGGGGAGTCTGCCATTAGTAAATATGAGATATACTTCATCTCGTGGAGGGCCAATCCCATTTCTCCGCAGGGCGTCATGAACGTCCCTGTCCTATAGTTGTACCTCTCTGCCAATGCCAAAAACAGAAGAGAATTTGGGTAGAAGCCATATACGGTAGCATGTACCACATGATACAACTCGATCTCTCTGAGTTTATCTTCAAACTGGACCAGTATCCAGTTGGCTATAGAGCTCCATCTTTTGATGTCTGGGTTTACCAGACCTGTCAACCGGATGTCTTGATCCGGATAACTGCCTTCGGCCTTTGCGTACTCATTTGCAAAGATGGGAGTCCTCACAGGCAACAACAGAGAAGAATTCTCTGGAGGGATTCACCCTGGTTTCAGTCCTCTGAGTAAAGTACTGTGCCGCTCAAAAGAGCTATAGAACATGTCCTTCTTGTTCGGGCCTTTCTTAACACAGATCCTTTCTGTCCGAGCATGCTGAAGAGGAGTGATGTCCCATTCCATCCTCCTGGGATGGCTGGCATGAGCATATCATGCCAAAGGAAGACATCTAGCAATATCTGGTAACAAGACCAATCTCTCTTTCCTTTGGAAAGTTCTCTGCTCAACACGTGGTCTAGGTTGAGAAGTTTTGTCAATGGCTTCACCAAACAAAAACATAGGTTTTCTGTGAGTGATGGCATCAGCTGTCTGCAAAGGTTGCCCATTCATCAGGCTTAACAGAGTCTCATTGTCTTGTGCGATCAAAATAGCTTGGCGAGAGGATGGAAGGGCATATTGTGGGAAAAGTACGTGGGACAAGTCCTCTTTAAACTCTGATTCTGCATGAGTTCCTATAAAAGTTTCATATTCAGGATCTTCTCTGGTATTAACTGCATCAAACAGAGAAAGCAGAAATTCAGCACAAGTAAAATCAAATATAGTATCATCAAATTGTGCAACCATCAGATTACGCAACCATCAAATTGCACAACCATCAAATTGTGCAACCATCAGTTTGCGCCAGCATCAGATTGCGCTGGCAATCTTGGCAAATCAGCAGATTGTGCTGACTTTTGCCAGCGCAGTTCAACCGATTGCGCAAGAAGATATGCTTCATAAAAATGAAGAATAACTAGTTCGTGCAACCAAGACCCTAAAAAGGGTGGCGCAGTATGATCACATCTCTAAAAAGAGATGGATTTTGAAGATCAGTGAAGTCGAGAAACCCTAAAAAGAGCTTTCGATCGGGTTATCTACCTAGCACAGCAGGGTGCACAGCTTCGTGACGCGAAGGACGTGGCGTAATCCGAGTTGACGACTCGGCGGGGGCCTTGTCCTTGTCGGTGGTGGAGGAGCGCCTAGGAGCCATGAAGTCGACGGAGAAGAAAGGGTGAAGTCGGAGTAGGCTCAGGAGTTTCTCTCTCAAACACAAGAAAGCAAGTAAAAAAATAATTTGAAGGATCGAAGGAACTATTTATAGTTTTTCAAAGAGCAACGGCCGCCTCAGATTGTGCCGAAAAAGCAGGGCTGATTCATCCGATTGCGCAGACAGCTCAACATATGCGCAACTTGATTTTAAAATTTGAAATTCAAAGTATTTTGAAACTTTGAATAAATTCAACTTTTGAAAACTTTAAAGGGGGTCTTGTAAGTCCTAAAAAATCAAGTTGCATCGATCAACAAAGTCATAAAAATCAAGAAATACATCATTTAAATGAACTGCGCAGACATCAGATTGCGCATCAGTCAGATTGCGCATACTCGATTGCGCTCGCTCTCAACTGCGCAGGCTAACATGGCAGAAGTCATCATTACCTGACAAAATTAAATCTTTTGACAACTGACAGTACAAAGAACGAGGATACTGTTCGTTTATTATACCGCACAGTGCTCGAGGACAGCTGTACATGCAGCACAATCTGTTTGCAGCGCAATCCAACTCAGCGCGGTCCATCCTAGCGCAATCCAAAGTCAGCGTAATTCATGTGGCGCACTTTATCATGACAACTGACAAAAGTATACGTGGCATTCATGCCATCAATTGCTCATTACGTAGCAACCGTCTGCACACGATCATGCGTATTTCAATCAAATGATGCCATGTGTCCAAGACAGTTGGCCCACGACCAGACAACTGCCTGCGCAATCTGATGTTGCGCAATCCAGTGCCTGCGCAATCCAACTTGCGCCATTCAGAATAACTAAAAGTTAGTTATTTCCATAACTCTATAAATAGAGTTTCAAGTCTTCATTCAAGGGGATCAGACATAAAGTTCAGAAATATCAGAGAGTTCAGGAGTTCTTGCCCAAGTGCTGCTGCATTCTTCCGAGACTTTTGCCTTCAACTTCAACTTCCGGAGCTATCGTCTTCAAAGTTCACATCGTCCAAGGGATAAAACAATCGTCTTCTAGATTGGATTCCTACAGTTGTACCTTTCCCAGAATTCTTGTAATCTTTACAAAGTTTGTATCAATAAAGTTCATACTTTTGTTTTTGCAAACAGATCGCAGGTAGAAAGTGTAACTATTTTGCTTGTAAAAAGGGATGTAATGTATGGAACGACTATCTCATCAGCGTTCATTTTGTAAGTCGAGTCATGTTGTAGCCCGCACGGCAATGATTGTAATGGAGTCAATGTAAATGAAGTTTATTATCAATGAAAAGTCTACTTCTATTTCAAATGTGTCAATCAATTTCTCTGCGTACTCTAACTTTATGTTGTGTTTCGGATAACCTTATGACTATGCCTCGTGCGATCGCAACTTAGGTTCGTACGGCATCACGCCCGGGGGACGACTATCGATTCTACGGAATCACAACCATTCCTAGCGAGGACTGCATCTCCGGCGCGCAGATTACCTTTCCAGCAGCGCGCCATTATTCTCCGACGTGGCGAGGCCGGCGATCCTCTCTCCGAGCGGTGGTGTCGGAGACCCGGTCATTTCTCCAACATCGATCTTCGATTTCCTTGGCGTTGTTCCACCGCGACCTCGCCGTGACATCCCTGCGACGATGTGGTGAGTCTCAATCTCAACCTTCGTTTAGATCTGAGGAATTGAATCGATCCCTTTTATGTCCAGGTGTAATTCTGTTCAATGCGACTCAACTGCACCCCAACTGTTTGTTATAATCTTTCAAACAGGTCTTGACTTGTATCAGGACAAGTGTGGACTCGAATCGGACACAAATATTAGCGTCTTATACTGGATTGTAGTTTGGCTTCGCCTAGGTATCATTTCACCTTTTTGATGTTGAAGTTTTTGTAGAGTGCATTTAGGATTGATGATGGGGTGTCGGGCAGGGATCGATCGTGATCAGGGAAATATCAAAATTAGTTCGTGTCCAACTAGTTAATGTCCATTGTTGGGGTGTCGGGAGCTAGTGATAAGCTGGAGCTGAAGATTGACAGAGACGGGAACCCATTTGTATAATCTTGCTGCTGAGATTTATGTTGTGTATATTTTGTTAAGTGGTTGTTGAGTTGTGTATATTTGAGTGAAGTAGCTGGACTGATTTTGTTAAACTTTAGTTCTGATGTATTTGAATTTGGTGGGAGAAAACTGAAATCAAGGAAGATGTTGCTCGTGTCAGGCATAGCTGTGTCCTTGTGTGTGTTTGGGCGACAGGGCTGTGTGGAAGGTTTTGGCGGGAATAGGAGTTGGGCAAGTCAGGAGTTATTTAGAATGGGGCTCTGTGTGTTCAACCTTGCTGAGCTGTTGTAATTTTCGAATGTTAAAACTATAGCTGGGACTGGGAGTATGGATCAGCTGGAATGGTTTGGATGGGTTTGATTTGCATGCGTAAGATGTCTCTGTTTGCTGGAATGAGAGAAAGGTTAAGCTTGGTATATGTGTGGGACTAAGCTCGGGTTGTATTAAACTTTGCTAGTTGTTGGAAATTATTAGGTTTTAAATGTACTATATTATTGACATGGGAAGTAAGATTAGGTTTTGCCTTTGCCAACTTTTGATTATTTTGCCAGTTGTGAACTGTTGGGCGGTGCAGCATGGTCGGGCTTAGAAAAATATTATATAGCTTATGTTGACTCTAGGAGATGAGTATGGATGGATGGCTCAAAGCCTATGGGATCGATGATTGAACAAACCCTGGGCCAGTGAGTATTATGTGTTGCTTTAATTATTATAGATTTGGAACTATTACAGGGAGGTGGAATGATTTGGGTCGTGCCTACCTATGGTTGATGGTTGTTTTGTGTGAATGGGTGTGGGCTTATTATGAAAAAAAGATAATAGAAAGAAGAAACATGAGTGAAGTTGTGGTTAAGCATAATTAGTTATTTATTTACTGTTAGGAATTTCAAATTGTTCTTTAGATAAATTTTGTAGTAATATCCAAAATGTTGTATAATATCCTTAATAGCAAATGATTTTGTCATGACCCGCATCCACTGTGAGGGTCCGAGAACGTAAAAATGCCCAGCCTACGCCGCAGTGTCGGCGGTAGAACGCTGTCCTAGGTCAATCATCTAACAATATAAAGGTACCTGTACAGTATATACACTCCGAATGGAGGTGACATAGCAATATACAGTCTCAATCACATCTAAGGCAGAATGATAAGATAGAAAGATAGATAGATAAATACTGAAAGAGGAAATCCACATAAATACAACCAGAGAGTCTAAGTGTCTAAGATAACATCTCAACAAACATCCATAAATACAAGTCTCACTACTGAATATGAAAGAATATATACAATCCACATCTCAAATGACAGAAATAGTAAAACCTAGATTAGGGAGCCTCAGTCTCTATAGCTACTGGATCCGACTGGAAATCTGGGTCACAAGAGTCATCTACAGCTGTCCCATAGTAGGTATCTACGCAGGCCTCATCCTCATCCTCTGTAATATTTTCAACATGTCCATTCAGGACAGGAGCGAGCACAAAACATCTCACGCAGTTCATATCAAGTTAGGAAATATAAAGCATGCAATAGAGTAAGGTACATGAAACGCTGAAAGAGAATGTATATGAAAAATAGCAAAAATTTGATAATAGGAAATATCTATATATGATAAGTAAGAACTGTAAGCCACATGTGATTTAGAGTACAATATGGTTATGTAAACGGTCTAGGACAATACAATGGTAACTCCAATGTACGTGAGTGTACAACAGACATATACAATAGTTATACAATATTGTACAATAGGATTTGAGTACATAACCAATTCTACTCCCCCCTCCCCAATCAATACACAAGGATCCACTCCAGTTATGTTATCTTATACAATAGTGTACAATGTTATACAATAGATGTACAATGTTATACAATATTTGTACAATGGTCTATCCCTGGGACTCATGTGATAATGAGAGTACAATATACACAAGAAGTATACAAGGATATGGGTATTCAATAAATATAATATAAGTGAAACGCACATCACAATATGTATCTAGTGAATACAAGGGGATAACATCTCAAAAGAAGATCCATATAGTACCAATCCGTGATAACAATCGTGTCAGCATCAAGTACAGTAATCTAGGGCAAGAATGTAAATCCAGGAAAGTATGAAACGGTCAGAGAATGTACTCGCCTGATATCCTGAGTATCTGAAGAGCATATACTATCTGAGGAGTGGTGTCTGTCTCCTATAGAACAGTACAAGTCACTATGAGTCTAAAATGATAATAAGATGCAATTCAATGCATTCTATATGAATCTAGATCAATCTAGGTCAAACTAAGTCATACTAGGTCATACTGGTTTATACTAGGTCATACTGAGCCAAACTGGGTCACACTAGGACAACCAAGGTCAAACAAGGTCACAGAAAATCAATCCAAGTCAAACTAGGTCAATTTGGGTCAAGGGTTGACTTACAGTTGACTTTTAGTCAAAAAGTCAACTCTGGTCAACTCTGGTCAACACTGAGTCAACCCTAGGTCAAACAAGTCATATGTTGACCAACTGTTGACTTTCAGTCAACTGGTCAACTCTGGTTTGGTTCCGGTCAAATCTAGTCGCTTAAAGGCTAAGTTTGACTCTCGGTTGACTTTTGTTAACTTTTGGTCAAAATGGTCAACCGACGTCAAAACTAGTCTATGAGCACTATATTTGATCATTACCAACCAAGGGAATCAGGTTCTAACTCTATCTTAGACTCCAAACTCAAATACCTTAGTTCTAGGCATTACCTATATTACCCTTACCAAGGTAAATACCTATACCTTGTACATACCTCTCTAACCTAGGAATACTAGCCTAGGCTTCCTAGGATAGCTAGATACTATCCTATACTAACATTACCTACCAAGAAATCCTAGTATCTAGGTCAACTAAATCATCTTATGACACATGTTAATCATTTATCCATTACCTTACCAATATCATGCACCACTCTCACCATTTAACTAACACTCACACACACTCTAACTAAGCTCACTCACACACAACACTCATGATACCACACTCATATAGGCTTCCTATAGGTTCACACAAATACATATATAGGCTAACACCTATAGGCTCCTAACTAACTCCTATAGGCTCACACACACACACACACACACACACACACACACACACACACACACACACACACACACACACACACACGCACACAAACTCACATACACACACACACATAGCTGATTTGTGGGTGAAATATGGACTAAGTTTGATGGTTGTATAGGCTGTCCTAATAGGCTAGAATGGGCTGCTAATTGCTGTCAAATGGGGGGCCTGATATGGGGTTGCTAAGGGTGCCTATGGGACAGGTTTTGGAGGACTGAACAAGGCTGAAAATGGGAAAAAGGGGACTAAAATGTAGAGTGTTAACAGGGCTAACATGGACTGAATTTCAGGGCAGCATGTAGCAGGTTTTGGTACTGCCTACAAGGGTGTTTTTGAGGACTGCAATGTATGCCAACAAGGGGTTAACATGGACTGCTCAATGGGGCAGCTAATAGCAGGTTTTTAGGGGCTTCTATAGGGCTATAATTGACAGGTTTAGGGGGCTTGGTTGGGGTGGATGTGGGGACTGATATGTGGGGCATCAAATGGCTGTTAACAGGGGGTGAATTGGGGACTAAATAGGACAGTTATAGGGCTGTGCTTAGGGTGCAATGTTGGGCTGAAATGGAGTAAAAGGGGGGACAGCCATATATGTGTCTAAGAGCTGTTATGTATGGTTTATATGGGCTGTTAGAGGACTGTTTTAGGACAGGGTTGGGGAGCTGATATAGGCTGTGTTAAGGTGGTTTGATGGGGAAACAATGGACTGATTAGTGGTGCAAATGGACAGGCATGGGACAGCCATGAGGGGACTGTAATGGGGTTGGTTTAGGAACATGATGTTGGGGCTGATATAGGTAGCTAAGGGACAGGTTTAAGACTGGTTTAGGACAGCCTATAGGGACTGGTATAGACTGTGTTAAGGGGCTATTTGTTGGCAAATGTGGACTATTTTGGGACAGCTACAGAAGTGGTTAAGGGGCAGCTAACATGGCTGATTTAATGGGCTGAAATGGAGCTAAAACCTGGCAAATCTCCCCCTCCTCAAGCAGTGTAAACTGCTGCTAGTAGCAGCAGTTTAAATAGCAGTCCCCCTCCTCAGGGACTGATACCCCTTGCTGTTGAAATAGCAGGGTACACCCCCTTCCTCCTACTACTCTCAATTCCATTCTCTAATTCCTCTATACTCTACACTCGAACCCTCTCTAGCATTCACTCAAACACTACTCATACACATACACACACAAACCATTCTTCCCACTTGGCCGAATCCTCATACCCACCACCAACACAAAATATCACACCATATTATATACCATAGTATATATACATATATATATCAGCCATAATATATATATAAAGAGAATAATATATATAAACTAGATATTAAATATTATAATAGATATATATAAAAAATACATATATATATAAAGAGAATAATATATATACCACCATATATATATATATATATATATATATATATATATATATATATATATATATATAGATTAGATATTAAATATTATGATACAATATGATACTTAGAAAAACACAACTCTAAACACTCAAAAATCTAGAATTAAATACTAGAACAACATCAAATCAATATACAATAAATCCACATGTGTCCAAATAGGGGTTTTCCCATTAGGACACGATCCTACACATAGGACACCTCTACAAGTGTCCAAATGGACACAAAATGGACACGAATGGACACAAAACCATGGGGGTCATTCCTATGGGTTCAAAATAGACCTATATGCATGAGGAAATGAAAAGGAGAAGAGATTTGTACCTCCCGGTAGATCGAATCGAAGAAAAGCCTTCCCGGAGCGACACCGACACGTAGAGATTCCAAAAGGACACGAACGAGCTCCGAATCCTCCCAAACTTGGGTAGCTTCCTCCTTGGCTAGAATGGAGAAGGAAAGAAGAAGATTTGGTGGAGAAATGGAAGGATTTGGTGGAGAAATTGCTAAGGATTGCTCTCTAGAAATTTGGGGAAGAACAAGAAAGAGAGTGTGGATGAGAATAATGAAATGAACTTGAGCCTATCCTCTCCCAAAGTGGCCGGCCATATGGGGCTGTTTTGGACCTATTTACAATGTCTAAAATACCCCCCCTCTAGCCTAATCTACTAGTATTAGGAAAAGGGTTTAAGTCGAGGCTAAATTATCCATTCTAGTTCTCTATTCTAACCAAACCTTATCGATAATTAATTAGTCTAACCACTAACTAAAATAAATGTCATGTGGGCCATGCCTAACTAATGTGTGGGTCCCACTAGAGTCAACACTACCTCCGGGTTCCCGTTTCAAGTCGGATTGAGCTGAAATTTGAACCCGACTCAAATAACCCCAAAATAATATTATAAATAAATAAATAATTTCAAAAATATTCTAAAATAAAAATGATAAAAATACCCCTGTTTCTGAAAACTGGGGGTGACAGATTTAGAAAATGTGTTACTATGTATAGTTTGTTATAAGGTTTTATCTACAAAATATTAGATAAAATCATATTATCGATATTTTGTAAAAGTTTAGCTAGTAGGTCTTTTCTAAAAATGAGAATTTTGCTAAATATAATATAAAATATTTTTACTAGTATTTATTTGGATAAAATTATTGTTAGTTAATTTTGCCTATATTTAGTATTGGAAATAGTTAAATTATCTAATTGGCCGTAATGATCTAATGGTTATTGATTAGAATCCTAACCAACTTGCACCTAAATCAGGAGGACATACAGACCTTTCTCTATTCCCGATCATCCTGGAGGAAGGTAAGTACACCGACTCGAACCCTTTACTCTGTATTTTTTTCTTGATTCATGTTCTCATATTGACACGTTGTACACACGATTGTTTATTGTTCATTGTTCATCGTTCATCGTTCATTGTTCAGTATTTTTCTTTACTTGTACATGGTGTGGGGAAATACTACAGATATGTGACCAATCCAATTTTAGCTAGGTATTGACTAATAGCTTAGGTCTCATATCGTGTACATGAGACTCTAAGCCGTATCATTATTCATGTGCTTTTGTTCATTGTTTACCCAGCCGGTCACATACTCTGATAGTTATTTCAAATGCATATTACACTGATAGTCTAGTTCATTGTTCAGGATCTGGTACTATAGTTCATCGTTATTCATGTACCATAGATTCATATTCCTGTCTTGTACCATAGTTTATATTGTGACTCTCTTTCATGCATTTCAGTTTACATTGTTTAGTGCTTCTTGTCGGGGTTGTACTTTGCTCTTTTTTTTACAGGATATGTTGCAGGTATGCTTGTGGATGATATTCCATCTTTATGGGCCAGATCCCGAAGCCAGGATAGAGTTGTGCCTCAGGATAGACTTAGAATTTCAGAATTATGGTTAGATCTTTCTTAGATTTGTTTAGAGATTTTATCATGTATTGTATTGAGGATTTCAGGATTGTATAATTTTATTCATGTTACCGGATTTGTCTCCGGATGATATTGTACCAATAACTTGTGGATTGTGGTGATTCTGGGAATGTGTATAGTAGCTGTGTTGTTTTATATATCTTGTATCTTGGAGTTTTCCTTAGAATTGTACAGCTTACTTCGTCGTGTCTATCGACGAAGGCTGGGCGTGTCCGACTCGTGTTCGATTATTCGGGAGCGGTTCGTGACAAGGAGGGAGCAAGAACACATTTCATCCACATTTAGCAATTCTAAATTAATAATAAATATAAAGTGCAAAACAGTTTAAGAAACAATATATTTTTGTATTTAATAGTAAAAAGACTAACAAGCGAGATGACGTCAATGTCCAGAATGATGCAATGCTAAGCTAGTGTTTGAGTATATAACATGGCCTGTGATCGGCTGGGATAGAGGCAATATGTATACTAACGTTTCGGCCGAAACGAATAGTGTACGGCTCAACCCACAGTGAGGTTGGGGTTAGCGCAGACATATAACAAGCGAGATTTGGCTTTGGTCACAGGCGTTATACTACTCCCCCAAGCAATCCCCAAGCAATGAGTCAATGAGTCAATAATCAACATGTCAAGATAGTCATCCAGCAATCCATCAACCTATGTGGAGTCCGAGAGGGATCCACGGTGAATCAGTATAACTATACTACAAGTAACTAACTGATGCATACATTTAATTATCAAAATAAAAGCGCAGACATGGATTAGATATGAACTTGCCTCAAAATATTTCTTGACTTGGCAGCAACCAGAAAGTGACTGCTAGAGTTTACGAATTAGAACCTACAAGATTGTTACGCCAGTTTTAGTAACCATGATTATGCCCTAAATCTAAGGTACAAAACTAGGCCAAGTCTACAGGTTGGTGATCCTAATTGGAAACCATTTGTACATAAAGATAGTTTTTGTTACAAAATGATATTAATATATAACTATTTAAGTAAATATAGGTTTTGTCATAAAATAAATAATTTTTAAGAAAATTACTAAAAATGTATTTCTTTGAAATTAATAATTTTGTAGGAAAATAGATTTATCTAAATAATATTTGAAAGTAGAATTTATTTATTGGGATTAATAATTAACAAAAATAATTTTTCTTAAAAAATACCTTTTAACCATTTTTCGAAATTTAAAAGAGAAATAAACTTTTTAAATACTAAAATAGTTCTTTAGCATAAAAATACGGGTTTCTTGCCAAAGTTATGATTTTAAATTAATACAAAACATTTCGTTTATCAATACTAAATAACCATCCTTTTTACCAAAAATTAATTATTTTAACAAATAAAACTCTTTTATGAAAATTACTCAGCTTTTCTTTATTAATCTATTTACCAAAAACACTTATTGATTTAAAAACACTTAAAAGGAGAATATATGTATAAGAAATTAATTATACAATTTTACCTACAACTTTTACATAAATAGTATTAATTTTGACAAAACTTTATCTACTAATACTTTAATAAGACTTAAACATTTGTTAACCATTTACTAAATGATTATTAGGTTTTTAGAAATACAACCCAGTTTATAATCACATAATTAAACAATCTAATTCATTAATCCACATTTTAATTAATTAAAGATTAAACAACAGCAACCTAAACAAAGTTTTCTAAAAAGTAATTATTACAAATCAAGCTACTAATTAACACTACAGAACTAAAACAACAATTATATAGAAAATAATTAATCCACAGAACGGTCTCTAAGGCCAGAATATGAAATATGGGTTCTGTGAAGAAATGACAGAAAGAAAGGGAAAAGATTTACCTAAGCCTTGCACGAAGGAGTACCGAAGGGAGGCCTCGGACTCGGAACAATGCCAGGATTGACGAGCACGGACACGTGCGCGCACACGGACGGATACGTGGGCGAAGGTACGCGGAACCGGGGCGCGCGCGGGGCTGGCGGACGTCGACGGCCGGCCGGCTACTATCGGGTGGGCGGCGGTCGGTTGCTCGAAAATGGGGGAAGTAGGGTCTGGATTCGGAGACGGCGGCGAGGGGAACGCGGTGGCGGTCACGGATTTAGATTTGGTGGAGATTTGAGAGAGTTATGGAGTTTTTGAGGAGAAAATAATTTGCGAAGCTTCTGGTTTTTCTCCTCTACTGGGGGATATTACGGGAGATGAAAAAGGAAGAAAAAAGAGGACGTGGTTGTGTGCGCGGGATGAGTTGATCTGAGAGGGAGAACCGGTGAGTGGAGAAGAATGGATTTTGGGTTGGATGAACCTAGTGGGTTTAAGTCATTGGGCCAAAATAGTTGGACTGGGTTTAAGGCTCACAAACAATTATAAATAAAATACACAAACAAAACATGGGTCTTACAAAAATTAAACACAAAACATGTGTTTAGCTGACTTCATTAATTATCACTGCAATCTGCTCATAATTCAACCTTTCAACATTCCATCTGAGTATATTCAAGGAGTTCGAGTACAGAAATTCAAATAGGAACTAAAACAGTAACTTCTAATACGGTGATGATACGTTGATTTTTTTAATTTATTATTTAGGTCTCTCACTTTTTCTGTTTAGGTTCTTAAAAAGATTTCAAAGGTTAAGATGCATGTAATACAACGACATGTTAAATGACTATTTAGCTCAGTACTGAAAAACTTTAAAATAGCAAAGACAAGATCTTGAAGGTGATATATCCGATTGGTAATTTCTTTAGACTACGATCTGCAACATCTCAGAATGATTGTAACAGGACCAATTCTTAAAGAAAAAAAAACAGTTGCATCTCTATTCATAAGTGATGGAGAGCAAAATAATAAAGCCCAACCGAGCCCAGCCCACGGAAAGGCCCAAGTCCACCCGGGCTGGGCCCAAAAGATGATAACTCAGGCGGAGCAAACCGTCATGTAGTGGAGGGGAAAAAAAGTAGTAACTTGTGCCTCCCTCCACAACCTATAAATACCTTCTCCTACGGTGGGTACTCCCTTAGGCCTTGTTTGCTTCCCAAAATCATGTGGTTAAAAAAGAAAACTCTCTTTTTTTCTATGTTTCGGTACCAAGAAATTGAGGAGGAAAGAAAACTGATTTCTAATGGAAGAAAAATTAGAGGGGAGAGAGAGGGATGGTTCCATCCATCCAAGCAATAATTTACTTTCACACCTTTAAGTATTAAATTTTCTTCTATTTTCTTTGGTAGTTCCGAACACCGGAAATGATAATCGATGGTAATTGTATTTTTCCAAAGGAAAGAAAACATCAATGAATTGATTTCCTTTTCTTTCCTTTCAGCAAACCAAACGAGACCTTATTCTTTTCTAATTTACCCTCCCTCCACAGCCTATAAGAGCACGGTGTCACGCACAAAAGTTTGTGCCCCACCGAGACGGATTTGAACTCTCCACGGATCGGGATTATGCGGGAAGCTTCCGGAACATTCTAGAAGATAGCGAAACTCTCTAGAAGACGGTGGATTTCTCTGTAAGGCCCAAGATCATTCTAGATGGCCCAAGATCCTTCTGGATGGCGCATGAAGTTTTTTTTATTTCTCTTAGAGAATAATACTGTAATATGCCGATTACAGTATGGTAGGAAGAATAATTCCTATAATATTCCTTCAAGAAGTTTCCATATAAAGCTCTATGAGCCATTATAAATAAGTGGGAGGCTCATTTGTTCTTTACCATCCAAAGTTGTAGTCTTTTCTAGTATAGTGAAGTTTTAATCTTCCACTCTCTCTCTCTTCTGCTCCACAATATTCTCAATATCGCCTTAGCGAAATAGCTAAGCGTTGGGAGAAGGCTTGCACGACTCTTCGAGGAGGAAGATAGTACGTCGCACGGGTCGAAGTGTAGCCTAAAATACTAAGTCCGTGACAAGTGATATCAGAGCGAAGGTCGGTTGGTGCCATGTCGACATCCGAGAACGTCCAGAAGGGATCCACGTCGCCAAAGGAGGGGCACGCCAAGACCCATAAGAAGGACAAGATCAAGGAGTCTACAGTAGAGCGTAGCCTTGCCGATCTTGCCAAGCGTGTTGGAGTCTTGGAGACGAGTTCGATGGACATGGATATGCGCATAGGCTCCATGGAGCAAAGCAACACGAGATTAGATAAGTACTTTGATGGGTTGGAGAGCGACGTTGCCTCGTCCATAGCAATCTTTCGGAAGCAATTCCAAGAGATCCAATCCGCACTTGAGGAGGATCTCAAGGGACATCGTGCGGAGAATGAGAAATTGCGTAGGAAGGTCCAAGGCTATGAGGAGCTAAATACCATGGTCGAGAGTTGCGGAGAACTCAAGACCAAAGTTGCCATCTTGGAGAAGGCCGTTGCGAACGGTGGACCTTCGAGTAGGGAGGCACCAAGGAGATGGAAGATCCCCGAGCCAAATTCCTTCAGCGGGGTACGAGATGCCAAAGAAGTTGAGAACTTCTTGTGGAATGTGGAGCGATACTTCAATGCGTTGCATATAAACGATAACGCCGAGAAGGCGGATATTGCTTCACTCTACTTCACAGACGATGCGATGCTGTGGTGGCGTCGAAGGTGCATGGACGCCGAGAAGGATTTTTGTTCGATAGAGACTTGGAAGGATCTCAAGAAGGAGATCAAGTCTCAGTTTTATCCGGAGAATGTGGAGTTTGCAGCGAGACGGAGCTTACGACAAGTCAAGCATACCGGGGCGATCGAGGAGTACATTGCGGAGTTTACACGCTTGATGCTCGTGCTATCTAGCATGGGCAAGGAAGATCGTTTGTTCTTCTTCCTCGATGGACTCAAACTATGGACGGCTCAAGAATTACAGCGACAGAGAGTGTAACACCCGTAGTTCGTATTACGTATTTTGGTATACGTGTACGAAATCCTGACCCATAATTAAACTTGTCTTACTTAGCTTGGTACTGGTTTAATCTTGCCTCGGTTTATTTTGGGTTCATCCTGGTTCGACTTGTCTTGACTGGCTAGTCTTGGATTTTGCATTGGCATGGGTTAGTTAGCATTTTCTGGTTCATGTGGTTTATCCTGGCCTTAGCCTGCATTGGGTTCGGTTGGGTTCGGCTTGGTTGGGCTCGGTTTGGGTTGATATACAAACCCCTACCTACCACCATCCCTCATTTATTAACCCAACAACCATTCTCTCTCCTCATTCATTACTTATTTACTACTTCATTTCTTCTTCCTCATTTCTTCTCCACCGAGCACCACCATAGGCAAGTACAACTTGCTTCATGGAGGAACCAAAGTTTTATTGTTTCATTGTCTTCCTCACGAGATTCTAAGACACTTTAGTACTTAGCATTTTTAGTTTCATTGGTTCATTCCATGTAGATCTAAGTTTGTTGCATTTTCGGATTTCTCGGTTTTGATCTACTAAGCTGGCTTGTTTTCGAAAACTAAGAGTTCTATGTAGAAGGCATTCTGATGTTACGCAAGTTTGGTTTTAGAATGGTTGGATTTCATCGAGTCTTGACCGAGATGGGGCTTCCTTGAGCTCTTGAGCTTTTACGCATGCTTGTCTTGGCCTTGGGGAGAAGATGAAGTTTTATGCACACGTTCTTATGTGCTAGCGTAGTATTTAGTTTTATGCCCCCGTTTAACGTGCCAGCGTAGCATTTCCTCCTTTACGCACACGTTTTAACGTGCTGGCGTAGTGTTTCCCCTTTTTATGCACACGTCTTAGACGTGCCAGCGTAGTGTCCCCTTTACGCACACGCATTGTGTGCCAACATGATCCTTTCTACGCCGAGTTTACTTTAACACTACGCGGGGGCCACTCGTGCTCGCGTAGAGTCGTGCTCGCGTAGACTCTCTCTCGCTCGCGTAGAGCCTTGCGTGCGTAGAGTGTCATGACCCGCACCCGGTTTTTGGATGCGAGCTCGTGAGCAAGCCAGCTACGTATCGAGCGGACTCCAGCCCGATTCGAGTACGTATAAGCTGTCAAGGAACAGGGTATCAAGTCTAATCTAAACTATATCTCAATCCACAAGAATCATATAAAGCAAGAATGAACAAGTATGGGTCATGGTCTGCAGCCCATTAGTATATTGTTCGATTAGACTCTAAGAATGATATGAGTCTATAAATAAACAGAGTATATCATGGTACTGAATATAAAGCACGAGAGGATAACAAAGAAATATCACAAGCAGATACATGTATCAAACATCGCAATCCTCTACCATCCTGCTCTGCTAACTAACTCTATGTAGCCGCTAAACCTGAAGAGATCATCAGGTCCTCAGAGGACTAGCAAGATACATAAAATATGCCTATCTAACAGTTTAATTATGCAATAATATATACAGGGTATGACCAGGAACTAGACAGAAAACTGACATGTGGCTACTGACAAGTAACTATGAACATAGACACGGGATCAAGTATGCATAAATGAACTGCTGGTAGATCAATGGATAACCAATCCTCGCCCCGATTGTGGACTCGCAGGTCAGTTTCAAGACAAGTCACCCTCGCCCCGATTGTGGACTCGCAGGTTGTGGGAAAGACAAGGAATAGCAGTTCACTCACATATACTTGCAGACACGACTCAGTCAAGACACAGGTGAAGACACGGTACAACTCAGTTATGACACAGGTAAGAACAATTCTAGCATGAACCATAATGTAGACAAGCCTGGTGTAACTACACTATCCAGTCAGGTGATACTGATATACAAGCAAGACAATAAACTAGTAACATGGTATCATGTAAATCTATAGCAACTGAGATAACTAAATATAATATACTAAAATAGGTGTACTGTAAGCATGAAAATAAATTGTAGAGGGAGGCAAGGTATACTTGCCTGGTGGCAGCGCGAAGAACCAATAAATACCGTCAACTGGTATGACATAACGTCCAAGTCATCACAACTGTCTCCGAAAGCTGAAACAAACATCGCCAACATTCTCAGAATAGTCAAATTAGCTAGGATTGCCTGTCCTGAAGTCCAATTCTGGACACAGGGGCAAAACGATAATTTTGGGCAAAAATGATGTCCACCGTTGGACCCGCTTTGCATCGAAAAGCGTGCCAGAGTCAAAGGTCTCTAAATTCATCAAACTACATGTCTACGGATCCAGTTTTCTGATACAAACCCAACCGTATGTCCAAAGTTGGATTCTGGCGGACCGTGCACAAAATCGCCCGTTGAGTGGGGACCGTGGGGCCCGCAAAACGACGTACGATTCAACTGTCTCAGAATTGGACAAAACTTGGTATACAGGACCAGAAAAATGATACGGTCCTGTTGGCGCAAGTTTCGTCTCGATCTGACGAGCGTGCACGAAGTAATTGGAGAATTTGCAAAGTGCACGATACGGTGAATTTTGACGGATACGCATCAAATTCGTCGCGCACACGCGACCAATTTGAATTCAGCCAAAGCCCACATGACCACAAAGCTGTTACGCACCTTTTGATGCCTTCGGTGTGCGACCATGTTGCCCGGAATGGCGGGACGCACGTCGTGTGGAAGTTTTTCTAAGTTTTTCAAAAACTGTTTTTCATATTTTTCCTCATTTTCAAATCAGTTTAACTTGATGTATATTAGATGGATTCCAAATCTAAAAACAGCATTTAGAAACCCTATAGGTTGTCGTTAAACCCCTTCAAGTAGTTTTTTCTAAACTGTCAAGAAATCGGCATATATTTGCCTTCCAAATCCGATGTTGGGACTGTCATATATGTCCTGTTTTGACAAGATTTTCACTCGACTTTGAGTCGATTTTCCAGGAAACCTAGAGCAGATAAAATCAAACGATCTAAAGGGGCTAGGAGTTGGTTATGTTGTCGATGTACCTGCGAAGATGACGCGTGAAACGATGCAGCGAGGCGACGAAAATTGCGTCACGAAGAGAGCCGTCCAGTGCCATTGTTGATGTTGCTTTGTTGGCTGTCCTGCATGCGTACGGCCTTGTCGCCGGCCGACGGCCGCCCGCGGTGGCGCTGGCGCACGCACGCGGCGCCTGGTGGCCGCCCAGGGTATGGGGGAGGGTGGCGCGCCATCAGTGGAGCGATGCGTTAGGGTTTCGATGATTTGTACATGCACGTGAGTTCATATATGAACTGGACGGAAAAACTGAGTTCTGTTTTGACAGGCTTTGAAATTATTTGCTGTGGCTGATGCTGGGCTCTGCTCGGGCTAGGCCCAGTTAGGCCGGGCTGGGGCTGGGCCATGGGTTTAATCCGAAATTGTTTTTCTTTTGTTTATTATTGTATTTATACATTTACATATATATATGTAATTACCTATGTACAGATACTTATATATATATATATATATATATATATATATATATACACTCTTATACACATATACACTATACGTATATTTATATATACACACGTACATATCCTTATATATATATTTATATATATATATACATACACACATATACATCTATACAAAATATATATTTATATATAAGCACACATGTACATCTATATGAAATATATATTTATATATAAGTACACGTATACATCTATACAAAATATATATTTATATATAAGTATACATGTACATCTATACAAAATATATATTTATATATAAGTACACATACACTTATGTATATATTTATATATACGTATACGTACACCCATATATTATATATATACATATATATACATATTCAATTATACACATATATATTCACATATACATTTACATATCCAATTATTTACTCTATATATATATATACCAATATATATATAATTTAGATAAATTACATAGAGTCGAAAATATATGTTAAAGGAAATTATTTACTAAAATATCAATAAACATTATTTAGTACCAAGAACTCATAATATATATATTTAACTACAATTTGGGAAAACGTTTACTAGGTTACTGAATTAAAATACTACCACCCGATGCATGTCTACACGGTCGTCTTGGGATGCCCTACATGACTACCTGGGCTTGGGCTTGGTTTGGGTCCGGCCTGGCCAATTTGGTTCAACCGGTCACTCAATGTCAAATAATATAATAATAATAAATAATTAATTATTTATAATAGTCATGTCACAACTTGGCCTGGTTTTCCTAGTTAGGACATCCCTATGGCTAGGTTCCCCGGGCATGACTAGTACACTAGTCAAGGCACACTGCTGCATCTTCCGTGCCACAAATCCTAGTCGTCTAGTACTTCAAAACTCAACTATGGCTAAAGTCATATACCGTAATAATAACTAAATAATTAATTCTAAAATTCTAAAAATCACAATTTAAATCAAATAAATAATAATAATAAAAATAATTCAAGATTTCTGGGAAAGGAAGCTACAAATCTACCCACCTTAAAATAATTTCGTCCTCGAAATTCTAATTTCTAGTTATTCCTAAAATTCAAAAGGAAGTCTACTATTATCTAAATCTCTTTAATTTAATTTCTCAAAAATATTTCTATGACCTTGTCGGGTCATTGGTTTTTACGAAATCTCGAGGACTTCTACCCACCTTTGGTCACACTACTCCCTTGAAACACGGTCACTAAATCTTATGGTCTTCTAACTAGTTGCTAACATCACTATCCATAGGTATTTATGGCATATGGTATCTCTAATACCCTCATATCTATCAAGCAACCAAAGTCCAATCTTCAAGCAATATTATACTATAATTTAAGAATTTCTGAAAACCTAGACAGCACGATCATTCGTCACCCCAAAATATGAAGGGACAAGAATCAATGGTACAGAAAACAAGGAAGTATAATCGAGGGCAAATATGGAGTTTTCAAGGACGTAGAGAAGTTCTAGGAGAATTTTCAAGGCAGAGTGGATTGAGATTTCTACAGGCTTAGTCAAAGTCGCAGGCTCATATCAGTACAGTTACGTAACCGATACGATATGCTCTGACCTGCATGGGCCACCACAAAAACTTGTTACAACCCGCACCCGATTTTTGGATGCGAGCTCGTGAGCAAGCCAGCTACATATCGAGCGGACTCCAGCCCGACTCGAGTATGTATAAGCTATCAAGGAACAGGGTATCAAGTCTAATCTAAACTATATCTTAATCCACAAGAATCATATAAAGCAAGAATGAACAAGTATGGGTCATGGTCTGCAGCCCATTAGCATATTGTTCGATTAGACTCTAAGAATGATATGAGTCTATAAATAAATAGAGTATATCATGGTACTGAATATAAAGCACGAGAGGATAATAAAGAAATATCACAAGCAGATACCTGTATCAACATCGTAATCCTCTACCATCCTGCTCTGCTAACTAACTCCATGTAGCCGCTAAACCTGAAGAGATCATCAGGTCCTCAGAGGACGAGCAAGATACATCAAACATGCCTATCTAACAGTTTAATCATGTAATAATATATACAGGGTATGACCAGGAACTAAACAGAAAACTGACATGTGGCTACTGACAAGTAACTATGAACATGGACACGGGATCAAGTATGCATAAATGAACTGCTGGTAAATCAATGGATAACCAAACCTCGCCCCGATTGTGGACTCGCAGGTCAGTTTCAAGACAAGTCACCCTCGCCCCGATTGTGGACTCGCAGGTGCAAAGGCAACTCTCGCCCCGTGTGTGGACTCGCAGGTTGTGGGAAAGACAAGGAATAGCAGTTCACTCACATATACTTGCAGACACGACTCAGTCAAGACACAGGTGAAGACACGGTACAACTCAGTCATGACATAGGTAAGAACAATTCTAGCATGAACCATAATGTAGACAAGCCTGGTGTAACTACACTATCCAGTCAGGTGATACTGATATACAAGCAAGACAATAAACTAGTAACATGGTATCATGTAAATCTATAGCAACTGAGATAACTAAATATAACATACTAAAATAGGTGTACTGTAAGCATGAAAATAAATTGTAGAGGGAGGCAAGGTATACTTGCCTGGTGGCAGCGCGAAGAACCAATAAATACCGTCAACTGGTATGCCATAACGTCCAAGTCATCACAACTGTCTCCGAAAGCTAAAACAAACATCGCCAACATTCTCAGAATAGTCAAATTAGCTAGGATTGCTAGTCCTTAAGTCCAATTATGGACACAGGAGCAAAACGGTAATTTCGGACAAAAACGATGTCCGCCGTTGGACCCGCTTTGTACCGAAAAGCGTACCAGAGTCAAAGGTCTCTAAAGTCATCAAACTATATGTCTACGGATCATGTTTTCCGATATGAACCCAACCGTATGTCCAAAGTTGGATTCCGACGGGCCGTGCACAAAATTGCCCGTTGAGTGGGAACCGTAGGGCCTGCAAAATGACGTACGATTCAACTGTCTCAAAATTGGACCAAACTTGGTATACAGGACCAGAAAAACGATACGGTCCTGTTGGCGCAAGTTTCGTCTCAACCTGACGAGCGTGTACGAAGTAATTGGAGAATTTACAAAGTGCACGATACGGTGAATTTCGACGGATACACATCAAATTCGTCGCGCACACACGACCAATTTGAATTCAGCCAAAGCCCACATGACCACAAAGCTGTTACGCACCTTTCGATGCCTTCGGTGCACGACCACGTTGCCCGGAATGGCGGGACGCACGTCGTGTGGAAGTTTTTCTAAGTTTTTCGAAAACTGTTTTTCATATTTTTCCTCATTTTCAAATCAGTTTAACTTGATGTATATTAGATGGATTCCAAATCTAAAAACAGCATTTAGAAACCCTATAGGTTGTCGTTAAACCTCTTCAAGTAGTTTTTTCTAAACTGTCGAGGAATCGGCATATATTTGCCTTCCAAATCCGATGTTGGGACTGTCATATATGTCCTGTTTTGACAGGATTTTCACTCGACTTTGAGTCGATTTTCCAGGAAACCTAGAGCAGATAAAATCAAACAATCTAAAGGGGCTAGGAGTTGGTTATGTTGTCGATGTACCTGCGAAGACGACGCGTAAAACGACACAGCGAGGCAACGGAAATCGGGTCACGAAGAGAGCCGTCCAGTGCCATTGTTGCTGTTGCTTTGTTGGCTGTCCCGCGCGCGTGTGGCCTTGTCGCCGGCCGAAGGTCGCCCGCGGTGGCGCTGGCGCGCGCGCGCGGCGCCTGGTGGTCGCCCAGGGTATGGGGGAGGGTGGCGCGCCATCAGTGGAGCGATGCATTAGGGTTTCGATGATTTGTACATGCGCGTGAGTTCATATATGAACTAGACGGAAAAACTGAGTTCTGTTGTGACAGGCTTTGAAATTATTTGCTGTGGCTGATGCTGGGCTCTGCTCGGGCTAGCCCTAGTTAGGCCGGGCTGGGGCTGTGCCATGGGTTTAATCCGAAATTGTTTTTCTTTTGTTTATTATTGTATTTATACATTTACATATATATATGTAATTAATCCGAAATTGTTTTTTCTTTTGTTTATTATTGTATTTATACATTTACATATATATATGTAATTACCTATGTACAAATACTTATATATATATATATATTTTTTTTTTTAAATACTTATATATATATATATATATATATATATATATATATATATATATATATATATATATATATATATATACACTCTTATACACATATATACTATACGCATATTTATATATACACACGTACATATCCTTATATATATATTTATATATATATATACATACACACATATACATCTATACAAAATATATATTTATATATAAGCACACATGTACATCTATAAGAAATATATATTTATATATAAGTACACATATACAACTATACAAAATATATTCATACACTTATGTATATATTTATATATACATATACGTACACCCATATTATATATATATACATATATATACATATTCACCTATACACATATATATTCACATATACATTTACATATCCAATTATTTACTCTCTCTATATATATACCAATATATATATATAATTTAGATAAATTACATAGAGTCGAAAATATTTGTTAAAGGAAATTATTTACTAAAATATCAATAAACATTATTTAGTACCAAGAACTCATAATATATATATTTAACTACAATTTGGGAAAACGTTTACTAGGTTACTGAATTAAAATACTACCACCCAATACATGTCTACACGGTCGTCTTGGGATGCCCTACATGACTACCTGGGCTTGGGCTTGGTTTGGGTCCAGCCTGGCCAATTTGGTTCAACCGGTCACTCAATGTCAAATAATATAATAATAATAAATAATTAACTATGGCTAGGTTCCCCGGGCATGACTAGTACACTAGTCAAGGAACACTGCTACATCTCCCATACCACAAATCCTAGTCGACTAGTACTTCAAAACTCAACTATGGCTAAAGTCATATACCGTAATAATAACTAAATAATTAATTCTAAAATTCTAAAAATCATAATTTAAATCAAATAAATAATAATAAAAAAATAATTCAAGATTTTCGGGAAAGGAAGCTACAAATCTACCCACCTTAAAATAATTTTGTCCTCGAAATTCTAATTTCTAGTTATTCCTAAAATTCAAAAGGAAGTCTACTATTATCTAAATCTCTTTAATTTAATTTCTCAAAAATATTTCTATGACCTTCTCGGGTCATTGGTTCTCAAAAATTCAAAAGGAAGTCTACAAATCCTATCGTCTCGCTCTTCCGCCGTCGTTGCGTGAGGTGCAAGATGTCTTCCATGTATCCCAATTACGACGGTATATCCCGGATACGAGTCATGTCCTTGATCATTCGGAATTGGTTGTTGGTACCAACCATTCGTATGAGGAGGGACCCATATCCATATTGGACCGAAGAGAGAAGATACTCAAGAACAAGACTATCAAGTTAGCCCGTGTTACTTGGGGTCATCACACTTTGGGTGAGTCAACATGGGAGCGTGAGATGATATCCGATCGCGATATCCCGACCTGTTTGACTCATGAGGTATAATTTCTTCATTATGCCTCATGCCTTCGATTCCTTGCTTGCATAATTGATTGCTTGCTTGATTGATTAATATAGCTTGTCCTTGCCTCTCTAGCCTCTTAATTAAATTCGAGGATGGAATTCTTTTAAGGTGGGTAGAGTTGTAACGCCCGTAGTTCGTTTTACGTATTTTGGTATACGTGTACGGAATTCCGACCCGTAATTAGACTTGTCTTGCTTAGCTTGGTCCTGGTTTATTCTTGCCTCGGTTTATTTTGGGTTCATCCTAGTTCGACTTGTCTTGACTGGTTAGTCTTGGATTTTGCATTGGCATGGGTTAGTTAGCATTTCCTGGTTCATGTGGTTTATTCTGGCCTTGGCCTGCATTGGGTTCGGTTGGGTTCGGCTTGGTTGGGCTCGGTTTAGGTTGATATGCAAACCCCTACCTACCACCATCCCTCATTTATTAACCCAACAACCATTCTCTCTCCTCATTCATTACTCATTTACTACTTCCTTTCTTCTTCCTCATTTCTTCTCCACCGAGCACCATCGTAGGCAAGTGCAACTTGCTTCATGGAGGAACTCAAGTTTTATTATTCCATTGTCTTCCTCACGAGATTCTAAGACACTTTAGCACTTAGCATTTTTAGTTTCATTGGTTCATTCCATGTAGATCTAAGTTTGTTGTATTTTCGAATTTCATGGTTTTGATCTACTAAGCTGGCTTGTTTTCGAAAACTAAGAGTTCTATGTAGAAGGCATTCTGATGTTACGCAAGTTTCATTTTGGAATGGTTGGATTTCATCGAGTCTTGACCGAGATGGGGCTTCCTTGACCTCTTGAGCTTTTATGCCTGCTTGTCTTGGCCTTGGAAAGAAGATGAAGTTTTACGCACACGTTCTTACGTGCTAGCGTAGTATTTAGTTTTATGCCCCCGTTTAACGTGCCAGCATAGCATTTCCTTCTTTACGCACACGTTTTAACATGCTGGCATAGTGTTTCCCCTTTTTACGCACACGTCTTAGACGTGCCAGCGTAGTGTCCCCTTTACGCATACGCATTGCGTGCCAGCGTGATCCTTTCTACGTTGAGTTCACTTGAACTCTATGCGGGGGCCACTCGTGCTCGCGTAGAGTAGTGCTCGCGTAGAATCTCCATCGATTGCGTAGAGTTTTACTTGGGTGCTCGTGCGCGTAAAGTTTCGCTTGCATAGGGTGCTTGCTAGCATAGAATCTTGCCCGCGTAGAGTTCCATCTCGCATAGGGCTCCCGCTCGCGTAGAAGCGATCTTTTCTTGGTCTTGCTCGCGTAAAGCCATTTTTACGCTTGGGGCCTCTTGGCCTAGCGTAGAGGTTCGCTAGCGTAGAGTCTTGAGCTCCCTTTTGCGTACCCGATTGTCTTTATGTCCTTACACTTTTAATGAACTTGATAATCATGAATTAATTGACATAACTGGACTGATAATTGTACATGGTACGGTATAACAAGTGAATTGACATGACATGACATGACATGAAATGACATGACATAACATGACAAGACATGACAAGCAAGCCTGATGGGAACTATTGAATGCTGTTGCGACGGCTAGCATGACATGACAAGAATGAATGACCTGGACACTGTGGACGATTGTGTTTGTACAAATGAACCAATACTGTTTCGCATCATGTCTAGGGCAGAGAACCCTGAATACCACGGTCAGGGGTACTTACTAAAATTGACTAAGACTAATAACTAGAATAATCCAGTAGTCATGAAGAGATTTTCCAGCTACAGGTAATCCCGTTATCTGGACGCGTAAGTGGACTTGTAGCCTGCTGACGAGTAGGGCACATTTCCAGCACACTGTCATGTGTTGCACCCTTCATAAACGGGTATTCGACCTGGATAACCTGGATGGTCTGCAGGGCTTGTGGCTATTGGAATATCTCATTGCATCTTGCTAGTAACTAGGCCTGTGATAACCCTAGTTAGTTAAAGTATCAAGCCGTACTCATTGCTTGGCCGTGATTGATTGGATGGAGTCTAACCCAGTCTAGTCTTGTCTTAATTCTATACAAGATTGTAACATGACCTGATTGCTTGTATTTTATTTTATCGATAAATGGTGGAAAACCAAGTTCCATTCAGATGAAGGATTACAACCCCGGGTCCTTGTTGGGTTTAAGGGTTGTAACCTGGCTATCTGAATAGTCCCATGGTTATCTCATCGTATATCCTCATGATTTTTCCATATCTCCAGTTTTAATATGTTATTATGTTTTATGCTAATTGCTGATTTTAGTTCTTAAGTGAAGCCTCCTTTGTGGTACTTATTTTTTCTGGGATCTGACCCAGCTGGTTTTGTATGGCCAGATACCGAAGTAGCTCCAGAGGATCTCCCTACTTTCCAGCCAAATGGTGACCACCAGGCGTAACCAAGGCAACGAGTAGGTTTTTCTTTTGTTCATCCACTTTATTACAAAAATATTCTTTTGTGGCGTTTAGCCGGCGAGCACGTGTTAGCTCGTATTGCACTTTACTTACTGTCTGCCTACGGGCTGTAACATGATTGACGAATCCTAGGGTTGATCATGTATGACTAAAACTCTTGCTAGTCTTCATATTTTGTACGACTAGCTTCATGATCATCCAAATATGTAATGTATGGGACGCCTTACTATTGTATATTTGATGCTCTAACATCTTGTAACTGTTATTTCTTGCACGGGATTGAGACAATAGGCTTGTTCATGACCATAAGAGACTGATGGTTTGTAGTTAAACCCTCATGTATCTAGACAGCCGTGACCGTATAGCGAGGTGGATTCCATTTCAATATACGTAGCTGGCTATGTATGCCCCCGCTCTCCAGTATTCTGGTTATGGGGCGTTACATGGTTTAAGTGGTGGCCCATGCAGGTCTTGTGAATCAAGATATGTGAGGGTTTACCGAATAGATGTCTCAATCAGCACTCGCCCTTGATCTCTGCTTGTATACTCTGAATCCCTGAATTCTTGACCTGATCACATGCTTGTATCTTTGATCTGTCCTGGTCCTTCCTTATTGTTCCCTGTGTTGTCTTCTTCAGTGGTATTGTTCCTGGTCCTACCGATCGGCAAGGCGGAGCACCTCACGTGGGCCAGCAGCAACCTGGAGATCAAGTCCAGCATTCATGAGTAGCCTCCAAAGTCATGCCTACTGGGGGTCAAGAGCCACCAGTTTAGCCAGTCCAGCCTGCAAAGTCTAATGATGGCACCTTGGTGGGTTTCATCAGGACATTGCTAGCATCTCAAGATCGTCGGGGCGATGCCCTGCACCAGGCAGTACAAGATGCTCTGAGCAGAGGTGGTCATCAAGGTAACAGTGCGGCCAACAGCTTCAAGCGTTTGAACCCTCCCTACAGTTATTAGATCTTGCCCGCAGCTGGTGGACGGCACAGGTCGTTGGATTAGTGGCACCTATTACAGGGACAGTATTTCGTGAGAGATTCCAGACTAAGTAGTTCGATGCTGTAGCTCGGTACGATCTACAGACGAGGTTCACCAATCTGAAGCAGATGGGCAGGTCGGTCGACGGATATACGGCCGAGTTTTCGAGGCTTAGTCGGTTTGCTCCAACCTTGGTAGCGACCGAGTTCAACAGAGCCCAGCGGTTCCAACAGGGGCTCCATCTAGAGATCTTATTGACAGTGGAGCAGTTTGAGCATCAGACTTTTGATGTGGTATTGAGAGCGGCCAGGAGGCATGAGTATACCTCCCAGAGGATCGTGGACAGGACCGGAGGTCAGAAGCGATCTCATGGCCATATGAACCAGTCTTCAGCACAAGTCCCGACAGCCAGGGCTTTGACCATTGGAACTACGAGGCGGGCGGCCTCAGTGACGTCGGTTCAACATTCAACCCCGACGAACCCTCAGCAGCAGAAGCACTCTTTCGTAGTGGGATGTTCACATTGCGGGAAGCCAGGACATGTGGTGGCAGAATGTCGCAGAGCACAGAGATTGTGCTTGGTTTGTGGAGCACCAGACCACAGGGTTGGAAACTGCCCGAGCAGGGGTAGTTCCTCTTCTTCGACCTTTTCTAGTCCTTCGGTGTGAGGACCAGCACCAGTCCAGCAGCAGCAACAGTTTTCAAGGCCCTTGCCACCTCAGTCCCAAGCATTCCAGCAGCAAAATCTCCAGCAGTATGCACAAGCCCAAGCCCTGATTCAGAGCAGACAAATAGGTTTTCAGCAGAGGGGACCCACACCCAGAGGACATGGTCAGGCGATGGCGATGACCGTAGAGGAAGGATTGGCACCAGGTGAGGTAGTGGCAGGTATTATTCTCGTCAACTCCTTCCCAGCATCAGCATTATTTGCATAACTCCCCATGGACCGGGGTTATGCGGGAAGCTTTCGGAACATTCTAGAAGTGGCAAAACTCTCTAGAAGACGGTGGATTTCTCTGGAAGTCCCAAGATCATTCTTGCTGGCCCAAGATCCTTCTGAATGGCCCATGAAGTTTCCTTTTATTTCCCTTAGAGAATAATCCTGAAATATGCCGATTCCAGTATGGTAGGAAGAATAATTCCTAGAATATTCCTTCAAGAAGTTTCCATGTAAAGCTCTAGGAGCCATTATAAATAAGTGGGAGGCTCATTTGTTCCTCACCACCAAAGTTGTAGTCTTTTCTATTATAGTAAAGTTTTAATCTTCCTCTCTCTCTCTCTCTCTCTCTCTCTCTCTCTCTCTCTCTCTCTCTCTCTTGCTCCACAATATTCTCAATATCGCCTTAGCGATCTAGTTAAGCGTTGGGGGAAGGCTTGCATGACTCTTCGAGGATGAAGATAGTGCGCCGTACGAGTCGAAGTGTAGTCTAAAACACTATGTCCGTGACAATAGGGCTGACCTTGAGCTCATGAGAGCATGTGACGAACTTTCAAAATAATGCCCCCCCAACATAATGTAAAAAATTAAAATAAAAAATATTACTAACAAGAATTGAACTAACAACCTTTAATATACAAGTCCAACATACTAACAACTAGACCACAATACCTTTGTGTCAAAAAAGGGTCCATGATGCATACTAATTCTCTTATAGATACAAAATTATTAATATATTTATGTTTAAACTAATTTGTTGACCCTTACGATCCATGGGCCTTGGATGGTCGTCCTGGCTGCCCCATGCCAAGGTCGGCCCTATAAGAGCATCAATATAAGGTCCATCCCAATTTCTAGATTCTAGATTTAGAATATAAGAGCTTATTTAGTAAAACTTAATTGGAGCTGTATGATGGTCCCATTCCAACCACAAGAGCAGTAGTATGGCCTCAAATTTTTTACCTTCAGAATGTAAAAACTCATTTTATAGAAGTAGTAAGGCTCTAAGTTGGAATCCCAATTTTTATATTTTATATTTTATATTATATTTTGAAAAAAAAAATACACTTTGGGTTTACATTCACTCGTTTCATTTGTATCACAAGACTTATTTTTTACTCTTCTCATACAAATCCAACCCATTTATATATTTTTTAATTATAAATTTGGACCTTAAGAAGCAAATTTTTAGCTACACCTTGCTCTAATATACACTGCTGGATATAAATGTTACATAATAAGAAGACTAATGCTACGTATTAACATATATACTCCTTTATCGTAAGTCCGCAAACTGATTTATTTACATTATGTTCACTCAGGATCTGCTTGACAATGGTAATTTTACATATTTTGGAAGTTATTTTTTGCTAGCTGTTTATGAAGTGTTTAAAAATATTGTTGGTAATTTTTTTAGTCACTGATTTTGGTCGGCTTAAAATTCTCCAAAATTAGTGTAATATAATTTTCGGCGTCTTTATAAACACTCAAAATTGAGTGTTTTGAAGGCTTCTATTTTTTTTTTTATATCCTTATAAAAAAAATATAACTACAACTATTAATGACCTACCATTTTTTTCCATCTTTGTTTCTTCCCATCTGACAACAACTTCCTCCAAATGGTTAGTTTCTTAAATTTAGCGGTATGTGTTAGTGAATGATTGCCATAAAATTTTACTGTCCATTTGATGTGATAATAAATTCTTTGCTCTCAATATTTATGATTTAATACTTGCGAAACTATTTTATACTTGCAAGTCATCACTTTTTTTTTTCTTCTAAATTATTCTTTATATAAACTAAAGCTATGTTTGGTTCGCTGAATCAGGATTTTAGTGAAGTAAAGTCATCACGTTTGGATGCCAAAGAAAATGAGTAGGAAAAAAATTGATCCCAAAGAGAAATATGGAAAAAATGGTTTTTCCCAACAGTCCAATGATTCACTTTTCTTTCTCTCTAAGGATTACATTCTCTCCCAATTTTTTTTGACATTTCCAAACACAGAGAAAAAATATTTGGAATTGTAATTTCTTAAAGTAAAAGAAATAATAAATATTTGGTTTTCTTTCTTTTTTTCCTTTCCGCGAAGCAACCGAGGCCTAAGTATACAGTAATTATGAGCAACAATCTTAATGGAGAAGGACCTCCTTGATCAAGCACTCCAGTTTATTGGAAGACTTTTCACCTGTCCTTGTTGCACTCTCTTTTCATTGCAACGCTTTCGATCTCATCTCCCTCCCCCCTATCAGCGCTCAATTCACTAGAGCGTCGTGTGAAATTCTAAAAGATTTAAAAAAAAAAAAAATCAAATTAAAAAATATATTATATTCATTGGTAAAATTAATTTATTTTAGATAACATAGAAAATTTTGTTGTTTTTATAGATATTGTATTATCACTAGTCACCTTTACGTGCTTGCACGTATCACAAAAAAAAACAATGATAGCATTAATAAATTAAATAAAAATTGAAATTATATTATAACATTTTAAATTTAATTTTAATATATTTTAATATGATTTGTTATTATTATTTTTTAAATTATGGATACGTGTTTAATTAGATAATATTATGTAGTTAGTTTAAACAAAATTTTAATTTTAAATATATTCTAGTACTGGTTAGTTAGTAATTTTTTACGTGAGGAGAGGGTTAATTTTTTACTTGAGGAGAGAGGGTTCTCTTATCCACACAGAAGATAAGAAAGGTAGTTAATTTTAAAATTTTATTTTATTTAAAAAAATGGTTGATGATATACACGACTTAGATGGCTCAAGATTGAGCCGTTTTGAAGCCCCTTTATAATAGTAGAGATCTATAGAAATATAGATAACAAATAGATAATTTGTATATTTGTATATTTTTATTTTATTTTATTTTATTTATTTTCTTTTTTTTTATTATATATATATATATATATATATATATATATATATATATATATATATATATATATATATATATATAAGACGATTCGAGAGGTCGCGGGGATGAAACTCTCATGGAAACTCATACAAGGAGACTCCCTTTGGGCAGAATGGATGACCAATAGGTGCATCAAGAGAAGTAATTTCTGGAGTTACAAATCCAATAATAACGATTCTGTGACACTTAAAACTTTGTTGAAGCATAGAGGGACACTCAAACACTTGATAAGTAGAATTATATGTGACGGTCGACACACCGATATGTGGACGGATCCATGGTTTGGACCCCATAGCATGTTGGAACTCGTGGGCGACCGAGCACAAGTTGAGGCTAATAGGTGACTGATGGTTAGCAACATCATTAGAGACGGACAATGGCGGCCGGAGTTATATAGACACATGGCAAACTTCACGGGTGATATCTGGGTGGTGGTGAAAGACCAAGAGGCAGAGAGGGACCGATGGAGCTGGAAGAACTCGTCTAAGGCGCTAGGCGAGTTCGATTCCAAGCGCTACCAAAATATGTCAAATTAGCGACGAAATTAGCGACGCCAGTTAAAAATGTCGCTATGTTGTGTATTTAGCGACGTATGAAAATGACGTCGCTGAACGTCACTATCAGCGACGTTTAGCGACTATTAGCGACTAGAATTATAGTTAGGAAAGAACAAGTCACTATTTAGTCGCAAAACGTCGCTGATTTATTTTATTCAGCGACGTTTTGCCACATTTAATCAAGTCCGTCGCAATTCTATTACTGAACAGCGACGTCTAGCGACGTCTCTCTTAGATGTCGCTAAAAACTTTCATATAGGGTTCTGGAAACCCGATCGATTTCATTTTATTTCACCCAAATTTCAATCTCCCGCCTCCCCCTCTCGTCTCTCTCCCCCTCCCCCTCTCGTCTCCGGCGACCGCTCCCCCCGACGAGCTCCTCCCCTCCGACGAGGCCTCCCCCCGGCGACCCCTCCCTCCGGCCCCTTCCCCCTCGTCCCCTGCCCCGGCGACCCCCCTCGCCCCCTGGTGACCTCGTCGTCGCTCCTCCACCGCCGACCCCCCTCGTCCCCTGCTCTGCTCCGGCGCCCCCGACCCGACCCCATTTAGGTATACCTAACCCTAACCCTATCTCCTACTGACACGACACAGACATACTGACACACTCACTGACACGACACCGACACACTCACTGACACGACACTGACACACGACACACAGACACTATGTATACTCATTGAAGAAAACCTTTATACATATGTATACATGTATACATGAAACTCTTATACATATGTATACAATATATACATATGTATACTCATTGATGGTTCCTTTATATACATATATACATATGTATACAATCTCAGGAAAAACTCTTATATAACTATAACTATAGCTATATCTATCAATCTACATATATACATATGTATACAATCTCAGGAAAAACTGAACTAAACACACATAGGTATACTCATTGAAGAAAACTGAGATTTCACAATGGAACTTGGGTTTTGATACATGAAACGAGATGATGGTTCCTTTAATTAGCTTGCTTATGTTACAATTATATTCTCTGTGAATATCAATCTTACCAGATAGCACCCATGACCCGAGCAACGGCACGTCGTTTAAGGAAAACACATATTGCTGAGGTGGCTCCTCCTACTGTTAAGGAGGAAGTGGCACCAGTAGCTAGTGAGACCGGGAGTTCCATTCATCCAGCACCTGCAGTGGAATGACGCTTTCCCGCCGTCGATCCCACTTATCAGAAGATGTTGCGTGATGGTATCATTGAGCGTATGCGTGAGCTGCGTGATCGTCATTAGTATAGTTTTGTGGATATATTTTATGTTGGACTATTAGTACTTATTACCAGCTGTACTTATTTTATGGAGATAAGTTTATGGACTTAATTATGGACTTATTACCAGCTGTACTTATTTTATGGAGATTAATTATGGACTTATTACCACTTGTTTTATGGAGATTAATTAGACTAAGTCTTCTGTGTGGTCAATTCTGATACACTATGGTTATATGGTCATGTCATATGATACACTATTACTACTTGTTGTATCATGATTACTTGGAATTCTATTTCAATGTTTAGGATATGTCATGATTAATGCGCCTATTATTTTTACAAGTGTTTCAACGAGTGCATGTATCTATCTTACAGAATTATACTCAAATGGATATGGATCTGAATTACTATCTGCGGAATCATTCTTGGATGTACAACCGTCATCCTGATGACATATGTGGTGTGCGAAATGAATTCATAAAGGGTGTACAGCAGTTCCTGCAGTTTGCCAAGGCGTTCCATCAGTACATGGGTACGGTGCCAAAATTAAGTGTCCGTGTGTGAGCTGTCACAACTTGAAATATCATCCAGAAGTTGAAGTCACGTATCATTTATACTCGAAGGATTTCACGCCGAATTACTATCAGTGGAGCACGCACAGAGAACTTGTGTCTTTAGCATCGGAGTATGAGCCTTATGTGGATGTCCACAACCACGCTACTTATGACGATGGGTTGGTGAACATGGTTTTTGACACGGCGGGACCTAGTTTCGATCCGGACAATCATGATGCACCAGAGGAGGCACCGAACGTCGATGCTGCAAAGTTTATGGAGTTGCTAGAGAATGCAAGGACTCCATTATATCCTGGTTGTGAGGATTATTCACCATTGGAGGTGGTTACAAGATTGTTGAGCATCAAGTCCGATTTTAATATGTCGCAAGATTGCTACAACCGAGTTATGGAGTTGATTATAGAAATATTGCCTAAGGGTGCTAAGTTGCCGAAAGACTTTTACCGGTATAAGAGGATGGTGAGATCACTCTGGATGGGATACAAGAAAATCGATGCATGTCGCAACGGGTGCATGTTGTACTACAAAGACAACAAGGATGAAGACGCCTGCAGATTTTGTGGTATTGATCGCTACAAGGGCAGTGGTAGAGAAAAGTCTATCAGTGAAAGGAAGCCTACCGATTCGATGCACTACTTGCCGTTGACGCCGCGGTTGCAGCGGTTGTTTATGGTGAAGGAAACTGCAGAAAACAGGAGTTGGCATAAGCGAGAACAGACCGAAGGAGTATTGGATCACCCATCTGATGGAGAAGCATGGAAGCACTTTGATCGAGAGTATCCATATTTTGCTTCTAATCTGCGTAATGTCAGATTGGGTCTCTGCTATGACGGTTTTACCCCATTCGGACTTTCGGGATCCCAATATTCGTGTTGGCCTGTGATCGTCACTCCGTACAATCTACCGCCTTGGATGTGCATGAAGACTCCGTATATGTTCCTCACCGTTAATATCCCAGGTTCGAACAATCCGAAAAGGAACATCGATGTGTATTTACAGCCATTGATTGATGAGTTGAATCAGCTGTGGGAAGTACGTTCCAACACGTACGATGTATCTAGAAAATAAAATTTTCAGATGCGGGCAGCACTTATGTGGACCATCAACGACTTTTCGGCCTATGGTATGTTATCTGGATGGAGCACGCATGGTCGTCTTTCATGTCCGTATTGCATGGACCGTACTAAGGCTTTCCGTTTGAAACACGGAGGCAATCCGTGCTTCTTCGATTGTCATCGACAATTCCTGTCGAAGGATCATCCGTACCAGAGGAACATGAATGCTTTTCGTGCTGGCATTGTGGAGAAGGCAAATCCCCTGCCAAGGTGGTCCAGATACACGATATGGAAAGAGGTAAAAGATTTACCAAGGGCTATTGAAGAGCCTGCTACGGGCTACAAGTGTGACGGATTTGGTCGCACTCATAACTAGACGAAGAGGAGTATATTCTGGGATCTTTCATATTGGAGCACCAATCTGATTAGACATAACCTTGATGTCATGTATATCGAGAAGAATGTGTTTGACAACATAATTAATACTGTAATGGACGTAAAGGGAAAGACGAAAGACAATCCAAAGGCTAGATTGGAGTTGGAAGAAATATGTAGACGTCCTGTATTGCATTTAATAGAGGAGGGGAATGGGAAGTTGAAGCAGCCTAAGGCAATTTTCTTACTGGAGAAGGAGCATAAAGTCAGACTTTGTAGGTGGATTCAAGGTCTAAAATTTTCAGACGGGTATGTTTCGAACTTGAGAAGATGCGTCAACCTCAAGGAGAACAAACTGACAGGTATGAAGAGCCATGATTGTCACGTATTCATGGAGATGTTAATTCCGATTACATTTCAAAAATTCTTACCCCAGGTTGTTTGGGATCCATTGACCGAACTTAGCATATTCTTCAGAGATCTTTGTTCTACTAAGTTGCTCGTCGATCGTCTAGAAAAGCAGGAGAACGATATTACGGTAACACTGTGCAAGCTCGAGAAGGTATTTCCTCCTGGATTCTTCGAATCTATAGAGCATTTGCCAATTCATCTTTTCTACGAGGTACGTGTTGGTGGGCCCGTCGGTTATCGGTAGATGTACCCATTTGAGCAGTATTTGAACCACCTAAAGAGGAAGGTGAAAAACAAGGCTCGGATCGAGGGTTCTATTTGTGAAGCCTATATTCTCGAGGAGATTACAAACTTCTGCTCGACGTATTTTAAACCTCATGTTGGTATGAATAGAACGAGGGCTCCGAGAAACGACGACGGATCATATCAATAATCTAATGATGGAATACTGAAAGTATTCAATGCGTCCGAAAAGCCATCGGGGAAAATGAAGAAGAGATATTTGAATGACGAAGAGCTAAGGGCTGCTCAGTTGTATATATTACTCAATGACGAAGAGCTATGCTAATATTATTGTACTAATCGACGGTTGTTTCGTTGTTTTTTAGCACATATAATGATGAGTTGAGGTTGGTTAGACCCTATCTAACAGACGAAGCATTAGAACAAGAAATGAGACGTCATTTTTCTTCTTGGTTGAGCGAATATGTAAGCAACTCGGTAATTACTGGCCTCTTCTAATGCAACTGCGTGATAAATAACTTACTATCTCTTCTTTGGTATTCATGTCGATCGTCTAATTTCACCAGAGATTGAATTAATTAGAACACTTGCCAAGGGACCAATTACTTTTGTTAAAATATGGCCAAGTTACTGTGTCAATGGCTTTAGATTCAAGTCAACAAATGCTCCGATCAGAGACAGCTTCCTGGATCTTGATTCTACAAAAAACAGTTGTTTGTGTAAAATGTATCATCATATGTTGTCTTGGTTATTATCTTTTCGTTGTTGTACTTTCATATTTCTAATGTACTATTATTTGTTGTATCTCATCATATGTTGTTACCAGGTATGACAGGTCGTCGCGGATCGTTCCGCATGTCCCGACATGGGGTACGGGGTACTGGTATTGGCAGAGGACAGGGTACTCCTTCGGTACCTCCTACTGGTACCGGCTCTGGATCATCGTCGCCCAGTACTCCTGTGTATCGGACAGTACCTCCGCCTGCCCCGACGCTACGTGGCATATCTCCTGGGACGAGTAGTTCCAGGCATGAGACTGCTCCGTCGTCTAGCGTTCCTCCTACTGATACGACGATGGAGACAGATGAGCAGATGGAGGAGGCTGAGCTGACGACCGACCAGTATCCGGCAGATGATGCATGCGCACCTCCGGAGGAGACGAGGACGGAGATCAGGGCCGACGGTACAAAGTAAGTATTTTGGTTTATCATTTTTTCCTGTGTTTATCATAAATAAACTTTTCTTATGAATATAATATGTCTGTATAGATATCGTCTCCCGTCGGTATAGAGACGCCTAGGCCACTTCCTGAGGACTAATTATAGTGGTCCTTGGATAAACTACTCTGATGCTCCGGACGAGAGGAAGGCCTACTGGTTAGCGCGCTTCAAGGTTAAAATATATTTGCTTTTAACATGAATCATATAATTTTTGCATATTATATATAACTGATAAATATTTGGTTTGCACTCTTCTAGGATATGTTTTACTATCCACCGTACCGGGCCGAGATGATCGAGGGGATGTTTCCTGCCGTCGCTGCTAAGCTGATCCGTGACGCTATTAATGATCAGAAGACTCGTGATCGTGGCGGAAAGCCGATCCAAGGCTGGATCACCCCTGAGCAGTGGACTGCGATGAAGGCTCGATTCGAAGAGCCATGGTACAAGGAAAAGTCTGAGAAGGCCAAGGCGGCTAGGAAGCAGGGGTCAAAGTGGTACGATGGGTCGATTCCGATGACGGAACATTTCCGTCGTTTGGTATATTTTTTTTATTTCAAAAATACTATTTTAATGCAAGTCCGATAAATTAGTAAAAGGTGATATATTTAATTACAGGTAAGGAGGGGTGCTGACGCCAATATGGTGACTGTCTTCCTGGCCACACATCGGAAGGGCGGAAAGCTTATTGACGAGAGGGCGGAGCAGGCCTATGTAAGTATTATAATTCTATTTATTAATTTTAATACTTCGTGTTAGTTTTGATATAACTTAGTAAATATGCATGCAAATAGATATTCATGTAGTTAGTAATAATAAGTACATTAGACATTAGAAGTTATAGAGTATCCATGCTTTCTAGGCCGAGTTTCAACGGCTTAAGGAGCGGGCGGCTGCTAGTACACATGCTGCAGGAGAGGTCGGTACTTTCTCGCAGCCCGCTCCAGCTCCGTCGGAGGACGAGCTGTGGGTGACCGCCGCTGGTGGTCTCCACAGGGGTACGTACTACGGTACGGAATCCTATGGCACCCTAGTTGCGACACAGTCCTCTAGGGCTTTCCATGCTAGTGTGCATGGCCCACAGCCCTCCCAGGAGTCTGCCCGAGTCCAGCAGATGGTGGGTATGTCCATGACGAGCTGCTATGACGAATCCAGGAGCAGCACCAGACGGACGATGCTGCACTCATAGCACGATTGGATACGCTCGACCGCAACATTATGGAGCTCAGGGATGTGACTGAGAGGACAGAGCGGGGCGTCACTGATCTTAGAGCGTCGACAGAACACAGCATGACGGATCTGCAGGCATCACAGTTGTCCATGGATGAGAGGCTCACGTTGATGCAGGATTTGATGGTTGATAGCAGTACGAGGCTGTTATCTACCATGCATTCCTACCACGAGCGACTAGCAGCGTTGGAGCGTTATTGTCCTCCGGCTGCGCCTTCATCGTCGTCGACTCCGTCGGCGTCACTACCTCCGACTCCACCGACGTCACTACCTTCTTCATTGGTGACGATTTCACGGGAGGAGTACGAGATGTTCCTATCCTTGAGGCGAGGCGGTGCCCCTCCTCCAGATCCGCAGTAGTCCGAGTTAGGATTGTTTTACGAGATTGTAGTATTTTTTTAGTATTTGTTTATGTTATTTTAGTATTGGTTGTGGATTATTTGTTTGTGTAGACTTTTATTATTGGTTGTGGATTCATGTGGATATTGGTTGTATACTTTGGATATTTGTCACGAACCGCTCCCGAATAATCGGACACGAGTCGGACACGCCCAACCTTCATTGTTAGACACAATGAAGTAAGCTGTACCAAAAGCTAGTGAAATCTAACAAGATAATCAAGACTAGTAAAAATCACAGCATCTATAACGTATTCCAGAAAGATCACTAGAATCCACAAATCCAGATATCATAAGGTACCAGAATCAACAGGAATGAAAAGGGCTATGAACTCTAAAGTCAATATCTAAAAGTAAAGCTAAGTAGTCTAAACCTAAAACCTCAAGCTAAGTCTCATCCTGCTCAGCTAATATCCTGGGCTCTGGCCCATAGAATAGAACAATATCCTGCAAGCACCTGCAACATATCCTAGTCAGGAGCGGAGCTAAGTATATCCAAGGAAATGAACATGAACATCATGGTATGAATCAAGAAACAAGAAATATATATAAGTACAGGAAATGAGGCAAGACATGAGACTGAACAAAAAATATTGAAAGTAAATACAGGGAACATGGTAAGAGTTCTGAACATGAAATATAACCTGAACATGAAGTACAACCTGAACATGAAATACAACCATGAATCCTGAAATACAACCTGAATCCTGACATGTGTATTATTGAAATACATCTAGATTGTGATCGGCTTGGGTAGATGCAATGAACATGAAATGGTACGGCTTTGATCCCGTGTGCACGATGCGGGACCTAAGCTATTCACATGAATAGTAACAGGGTTTGATCACATATCTATAGTATTTTCCCTCCTAGACACAAGTAATCCATGAAACATGAAACCAGACAATACCGTGTTACATCGTGTCAACAAGGAGATACAGGAAATGAATATGCAAGACATGAGAAAATGAACAAATCCGAGAAGTATACTTGCCTTGCTCAGGGTGATCAAGTGTGGGATGTACAGCTGAAAATCCTCATGTTTATGAATTACAAGTTGATTAATAAACTGGCTAAATCTAGTTGTTATCAACAAATCTAACCATGATTAACTTCTATATAAGTCCTAGTTTTAGGGGTTCCCTCTTCTTAATATTTCCTATAGAGTATCATTATCAATAGTTTTACCAATCTAATTTTACAATTCAATTAAAGCTCACTATCTGTGGTGATAAGATCTACAACATTCAGTTAAAGGGACAGGACATTCACAGTTGGTCTAAAAGCCCAATGTAGGACTGATACAATTTAGTCCTTAAATAGGCTTGTGCAAATCAGTCCTCAATTCATATATCCTCTCCAAAAAGAGTTATAACTCATCCCAAAGTCATCAATCCTATATTCATTTAAACCTAGTGTAGAGGAATAACCATTCTTACTAATTGTTCAAGAGGACAATACTAAATACTGTTCAATGCAAATAGCCTAAAACAACAGTCATTTCCTACTGATCAATGATCAAGCCCCATTCCAAGTGCCATTTCCAAACAATAGTAGTCGAGATCAGAACAACCTAAAACCCAATTTCAGTCTTAAAGATCAACCCTAAATCAATATTACACCCATAGCCTAGCTAATAGGGAGTTAATCAGTCTTCAAAGCTTTTTAGTCCTGCACAGGCTGATATTCATAAAAATTTTCAAATGGGCATTGCACAGGAACACTCAACACCAATGCCCTGTTTCTTTCAATCGAAAGCTCTGTGATACTAAAATCAATTTATCAAAGGACTGAACCCAACTCAGATTTTTTAATCCCTCACTGAAATCAGTCTTCCCATTAGCCAAATCTCAGATGTAACAGATTGACTTATCAACATCCTAAACAGAAACTAATTACAAATCCTACAGTTGGAATTTAGCCAACAAGAACAACACAGTCTTAATAAAGATCTTATGAAACCCAAGTTCACCTAGGCATAAGTTCAACACTCAGTTCATGTTTATCCTAATTTACAACATAGCCCAAACAGCAATCCATTTAAATCTCAAACCCATTATTTCCTTGAAATCAAGTAAGGCTCGACCCTATCCTTCAGTTATAGGTTAACTCAACTTTCTAACTATATGCACAGATAAAACCACTTGCTTCTACAGATACTTAATGTTACCTGGACAATACTACTAAAGGAATTAAAATTGTTAACAACAATTGGCTTCAAAACCAACTTGACATGGGACTGAATTAGCAGGGCAGAGTTGGTTAATGATCCTAGAGAAAAATTGCTTCACCTTAACTGGAAATATATCTAAGGATAGTCCTATTCTAATAGTTATTGCCCTGTCATTGTCTTAGAAATTCAGTAATGTAGTTCTATCAAGAAGACAAAGCTAACACAGGATCAATATCAGATTTCCATGATATCTCCAAAATCAAAACTGGAACCCAACTCACACAGGACAGTCTAAAAGATTTCAGGAACTGATCATTTCGAGGCCATATCTTTCCTGATACCAGCCTGTGTCAAACCTCAACTAGATTCCATCAATTCAACCCACATTTAAATATTGAGCCATCCTTAACTTCCACCTCCCTTCCTAACAGTTTAAATCATAAAAATTCTCAAATAGGAATTCAGACAAATAAAAATCAACTATCTGTTCATTCAGAAAATATATTATGCAATAAATAGAAAACTCACATTCAAATTTAGAGAACCCTAAGCAGTAGAATCACTAGGAGTTACTATAATCTCACTGCTTAGATGAAAGACAAAAATTACACATGGCAAGGCTAAAACCTGTCCTTTATATTATACAGGAGCTAACCTCAACCTAAGGTCTACTGCCAAAAGCTTTTAGTTGGAAAAATATGAGGAAACACAGAACAGGGATACAGAGTATCAGGGTTACAGAGAAGATTGATTAAATCAGCTAAAGTAGTTTATCATATATCAGAGACTAAATATATAGGTTAGCCTAAAGTAATAATTATTAATCGAGACCCAACCTTCAACAGTAATCGAAGTCAAAACTCTTAACAAGATTTACCTGCAAATTGAATCTGACCAGTACTGTCAGAATTTCTCAAGATCGGGTATCATGTTTCGTGTCCGATTCAATTCTTCACTCATCCGATCCTTCAGCCCCAGATTATCGTTTGCTCGATATTTCCTCAAAACAAGGGAACACGATCAAAAATCCATCCATACACGCACACAACACAATACTTAGATCAAAAATCGATCAAGGAGGTTGAGACTCACCAATTTCCAAATGTACAGATCTCGATCGTCGATTCGATCAATCCGATCCTGATATCAATCTATAATTTGACACAAGACTTGAAAAATAACTCAAGAGCAACCACTGAATCAAGTAACTTAGATAAAAGACTTCACCTCAATCGACAATAACTCGTCCCCTCCCTAGCCTGCCATCTCGATCGAATTCCGAACCATGAAAGAAATAAACCAACACCAATCGATTATCAAGAACACAACAGAAGCAAAATCAGATTTGGTCTCAGAAATTGAATCGTCGTTCGATCGGGATTAGAGGAGAACTCTTCAGAGAAAATCGAGTTTAACTCACCTTGACATCGCTGGAGGAGGATGGCACGATCGTCGGAGAAGCAGATCGTGCCGTCTTCGCCGGGCTCATCCCGAGAATACGTCGCTTCGTCGACCGAAGAAGCTCGGCCGTCACGCGCCAAGGAGGTCGGCTGTCACTCCCCGTTCCCAGAATGCGTATTTTAATACGTATATTGCTTGAATGTATTTATTTAATATTTATCATATATTATCCTGTATTTAAATTCCTATAACTTCATGTTAATTAATTATCTGCATTTTATTTTCTGCACTTTATTTTCTGCAATTTTATTATCTGCTCTTTAATTTTCATGTTAATTGATTTTCTGCAATTTTATTTCTGCAATTTTATTACCTGTATTTTATTCTCTGCTTTAGTTAGTCTTTCGGGTTCCTGGTGGACAGACCCGGCCCAACACCCCACCTACCACCACTCCCCCTATTTAAAGCCACCCTCTCCCTTCTCTCTCCTCATTTACTTCTTTTTCACCATTTACTTCTTCTTCTCCTTCCTCATTACTTCTCCACCTCACCAGCAGCAGCAGTAGGCAAGTGCAAACTTGCTTCTACATGAGAACCATGCTTTTATGGTTCATTTGGCTTCTTCTTATTATTCTAAGAGAGTTTACTACTTAGTATTTTGGATTTTGTTGGCTTGTTTCTTCTAGATCTAAGTTTTTTGTATTCGGCTGTCCATGGGTTCTTGGTCCACCAACTTAGCGTGTATTTCTGGCACTGGAACGAAGGCTCCATAGGACTTGGAGTTTGGGAGATGTTGTATGCACACGTCCTTACGTGCTCGCCTAAACATCAGCCCTTCACGCTCACGTCTTTACGTGTCTGCGTGAATTCTGAGTCACGCTCACGTCTTTACGTGCGTGCGTAGATTTTAGTTACGCTCATGCCTTTGCATGCGTGCGTGACTTTTCACGCTCATGCTGTACTTGCGTGCGTGGCTTTTCACGATCACGCTGTACTTGCGTGCGTGACTTTTCACGATCACGCTGTGCTTGCGTGCGTGACTTTTCACGATCACGCTGTACTTGCGTGCGTGGATTTTCTATCACGTTCACTCTGTGCGTACGTGAATTTCCTATCATGCCACACTAGGCTGTACGTGAATTTCTTATTACCCTTCACACTATGCGTGCGTAGATTTCTTATCGCGCTTTTTCACGCTCATACGCTCACGCTTGCCAGCTTGAATCACGCTTCACGCTCATGCTGTGCGTGCCAGCGTGAACCATTTTTCACGCACACTCCTACCTACTAGACTTGGCGTGACTTTTGGCCTTATCTTAGACTTGTCAGCGTGACTTTCTTGACCTGGTGTTTTAATTGTCCTATAATTATTCATTTAATGATGGCATGATAATTCTTCTATTATATCCTTACGCCTTTTTGCATGAACTTGATAAATCATGATATGTTAATATTGTAATACAGATTGTTATGTGGAATGTGTCATATGTCTTGATTGATCCATGGATACCCAGTATGACTAGAACTTAATTCTGAGGAGTTATAGGCTCGACCCCATGTAATACTAATTGACTTTCATGTCTTGTCACCATTGATAATGATTGTGACATTGACTAATAATTGATCATGCGTTCCTAGTTGGAACTAAGAGACTGGCTAGTCGTCTTATTGAAATGAATGAATGAGACACGTTCATGTAGTGAACTATTGTACTCGATTAGCCGATCCCGAATATTGGCATACAGGCACATGCAGGCTTCAAATTATTTATTTATTTATTTAGTTATTTATTTTCTTATAAAAACCAGCATGTGTACTTTATGGTCAAGGCATGATTACTCCGTGGTTAGATTTGATTGTTGCATTACGCTATGTAAGACCTACAACATAGCCGCACGGGTATCGTTGTAGAGTTGCGCATATCGTACCCCGTACAAAAGTACTCATTTGAATGACCATGATCCACGGCATGGGATTTCGCTTAACGTAGAGACTATTAAGTTAAATAAAATAATGATGGCATGGAGAGAATGGATTCCCGAGTTCCTACATGGCAGCCCCCTTGGGACGAGTAGTACCCGACGGGCCGGCTGGTTCCCACAGATACTGTAAACCTGCCACACGGGCAGGGAACAGTATCTGCTTTTATTATTATTGTATACTGTATATTGACGGACGTCCTGCTAGGACTCGTCTAATTCATGCATGGCGCACATGGTTAACTGGATAGACTAGCCTTGCTCGAACATAGTAAGAACTGAGGAATCCCTATTTGCATAATTCCAGGATAACTTGGAACTCACATTAGCAAGCCGTGGTAGTTGATTGGCCGTTCAAGATGATTTGTTTGTGTACTGCACTACTCTGTTACCTAACTGGGATGATCAGAATGTCAGGACATGACGGGCCAACTTCTGTCCTTGTTTGGTTGGGAGGTTGGTTCGAAGTATCGTGATGTGATGTGAATCCTAGTGGAAAGCAGAGATCTATTTATCATTATATTCTTTTACTTACTGGTTTAGTCCTTCATATCGTCCTTCCTTGTGGTACTTGCTATTAGAGGTCTAACCTCTCTGGTTTAGCATGGCCAGATTTAGAGCCGGTCCCCGAGGATCCAGCTTACTTCCACCTCCAAGATGGTCAATACTAGAAGAATGATCGTAGGAGGACTCGAGTGGGTCCCTTACTTCACCGCTCATTTTGCTACTTATTTTATACATAGCCGTTTGGCACCGACATGTTAGTCGGATTGTCTTGCACTTACTTTTACATAATTGTAATTAAGTCAGACTGCAGCTGATAACAATTGTGTATACATTACTATACCATCTGGCTATGTTTTGTAAAGCCAGATCTCAAGAACATTTTGACTGAGCGTTTGGGACGCCTTACTGCTTTATCTTACATGTTCTCTATTACTGTTTCTTGTTTGAACGATTGAGATAATAGATGTGAAGTGACCATAGTAAGACTTTCATGTAGTATGTACTCCCTCGTCTGGTTAGACAGCATTGATCGTATTTTACGGTATTCATCTACCCGTAATACGTAGCTGGCTGAGTCATTCCCCCGCTCTCCAGTATTCTGGTTCTGGAGCGTGACAAGGTTTTAGTGGTGGCCCATGCAGGTCTGAGTTCAGACTTGTGGGGTGTTTTGATTTATAGGATGTCTCAATCACACGTATTCCCCCTTGATCTCATGATTCGTTATTCTCAACCTTTGCTTGACATTCCGGTATCCTTTGACTTCATTGATCCTTCATGTCCGGTTGTTTGATTGTTCTCTTGCCCCTTTTTTTAGGGGCACTTCGTCCGTATCGGTCAGAGCTGGACAACAGCAGGAGCAACATGGACAACCTGACCCTGTTGGTCAGCAACAAGGGCCAGTCTTGCCTCAGGAGGCTGCCCAGGAAGAAGTGATAGTGGAAGCAGCAGCTGGATCGCAGTATCCGGATGTTCTACCACCACCAACAGTTCCACCTATCCAAGTGGACACACCAGCCCTTCTGGAGATCATGAGAGGAATGATGGCTACTCAGACATCAGATGTTGGTCCAGCAGCGCATGCACACTCAGCTACAAGAGCAGAATGTGTTGCTTAACCAAGGATTGCAGACGGTATTGGAAAGAGGAGTGAGGACTGATTCAGGAGCATCAGCCAAGTTTTACAAGTACAACCCCCGCCGTTTCGAGGGTACGGAGGATGACATCTCAGCAGATGCATGGCTTAAGGATATGGAGGCTATTCTGACAGCAGCGAAGGTGCCGGCAGAAGAACGTGTGGATCTAGTGAAGTTGTTACTTCAGGATCTCGCACGTGATTGGTGGGAATCAGAGGAAGTGGGCATCAGGCGTCCTATGGCTTGGGACGATTTCACAGCAAGATTCAAGACCAAGTACTATGGAGTTGGGGCGCAGTTTGAGCTACAACAGAAATTTATCAACCTCAGACAGGCCGACAAGACTGTAGATGCTTACGCAGCGGAGTTCTGCAGATTGAGTAGGTTTGCCCCAGAGATGGTAGCAACAGAGCGCCAGAGGGCCATGAGGTTTCAGCAAGGGTTTCACCTTGAACTCTTGCAATTGATAGAGGGGCACAATTATCAGACTTTTGACGAGATATTAACGGCAACTCGAAGGCATGAGATCACTATTCAGAGGCTTACGGTGAGGACTGGGGGTCAGAAGAGATCCCATAGTCAGATTGAAGGAGGAGGGGGAGCAGCGCCCCGAACAACAGCACCATCCACTGGCATTCGTATCCACGATGTGGCGATACGAGGACCAGCACCACCACCCAGGCAACAGCAACAGCAACAGAGGAAGAACCAGCAACCCCCGGCGGGCTGCACTTATTGTGGGAAGATGGGACACACTAGAGACGTGTGTCGGACATTGAATGGATTGTCTGATATGTGGAAATCCAGATCATCGGGTTACCACATGTCTCATGAATTCGAGGGCAGGAGGACCAGGGCAGCAGTTTTCTGCTCTGCCAGCACCAGGGGCAGGCCAGTATCGAGGGCCAGCGATGGCAGTAAGGCCGTTGGCACAGCGTCCATTAGTACCGCAGGCTCAGATGTTTCGGCAGCAGGGACCGCCGATCCAGCAACACCAGCATAGACCACCCCAGCATCATCAAGGAAGGGGCCAGCAACAGCCTCAGGCTAGGCCGCAGCATGAAAACCAGCAAGGAGGTCGAGGGCAAGCATTCACTTTGTCCTTGGAAGAGGCATTGGCATCGGGAGATGTTGTGGCAGGTAACATTCTCGTCGCCTCATATCCTGCAGTAGCATTGTTTGATTCGGGAGCATCCCATTCATTTATATCTGCACGATTTGCGACACGGCTAGGAATGGAGTTCGAGGCATTGCCAGGGAGGTTGAATATACTCACTGGTAATGGGCTCGTAGGAGTTAGTAGAGTTATTCTAGCGTGTAGCATTGTAGTTTGCGGGCATTCCTTACCCGCCCGGTTGATAGAATTTCCTGTTGGAAATTTTGACGTTATCTTAGGCATGGACTGGCTGAAAGACAGTCATGCGACAATAGATTGTCGTAGAGGGAGTGTATCTTTTGATATTCCAGGCATGAAGCGGTTCACCTTAGTCAGATCAGAGGCAACTCAGCAAGAGCAGGGAGAAATAGCGGCAATGGAAGAAGTTCAGATTTCGAAGGTAGTTGAAGAATTTCTAGACGTATTTTCTGAAGAACTTCCAGGTTTACCACCAGTTAGAGATATTGAGTTCAGCATAGAATTGGCACCAGGAACTAAACCGATATCAGATCGGGTTTACAGAATGGCAGATTCAGAGCAGGCCAAGGTATATCAGCACATAGAAGAACTGAAGGAGAAGAAGTTCATCCAAGCTAGCGTGTCACTATGGGCAGCACCAGTGGTACTTGTAGGGAAGAAGGATGGGTCATCCAGATTGTGCATTGACTACAGGAAGCTTAACGCGGCAACAGTGAAGAACAAGTACCCATTACCCAGGATCGACGACTTATTTGATCAGTTGAGCAAAGCTAGAGTTTTCTCCAAGATAGATCTTCGTTCAGGGTACCATCAGGTGAGGGTTCGGAAGGAAGACATTCCCAAGACAGCATTCAGGTCGAAGTATAGGCATTATGAGTTCTTAGTAATGCCGTTTGGTTTGACCAATGCTCCAGCTATATTCATGGATTTGATGAATCGTATCTTTATGCCATATTTAGACCAGTTTGTCGTTGTGTTTCTTGACGACATTCTCGTATACTCTGCTAGTGAAGAGGAGCATGAAGACCACCTCAGAAAAGTGTTGCAAGTTCTGAGAGAGAACCACTTGTATGCCAAGCTCAGCAAGTGTAAGTTTTGGTCGGATCACATTTCATTTTTGGGTCATATCATATCAGGAGCTGGAGTAGCAGTAGATCCCAGGAAGATAGAAGCAGTAGAAAGTTGGCCAGTACCCAAGACCGTAGCAGATGTGCGGAGTTTCTTGGGATTAATAGGATATTACAGAAGGTTTGTGTCAGACTTTGCAAGGCTTTCAGCACCCATGACCCGCTTGACCCAGAAGGATGTACCATTCGTTTGGTCGGCAGAATGTCAGGCATCATTTGAGACTTTGAAGCAGAAGTTGATATCAGCACCTATTCTTACATTACCAGTTGGACCCGGAGGTTTTACAGTATATTGTGATGCGTCGGGTAAAGGACTTGGATGTGTCCTTATGCAACATGGGAAGGTGATAGCATACGCATCTAGGCAGCTTCGGGACCACGAGAAGAATTATCCAACTCATGATTTGGAGTTAGCGGCAGTAGTGTTTGCTCTGAAGCTATGGAGGCATTACTTATATGGTGATCGAGTGAAAATGTACACAGACCATAAAAGTCTGAAGTACATCTTTACTCAGAAGGAACTAAACATGAGGCAGAGAAGATGGTTGGAGTTGATTAAGGATTATGACGTGGAGCTTCAGTATCATCCAGGCAAGGCGAATGTAGTAGCAGACGCTCTCAGCAGAAGAGGTGGCGCATTTATGTTAACAACACAGAGGCATATCTTAGAAGACCTTCAGGAGATGGGCATCGAAGTTATACTTCCTAGTGACGTAGGAGTTTTATCAAGTCTGCAAGTTCAATCCGACTTAGTAGACAGGATCAAGGCAGCTCAGGCACAAGACCCAAGGATTCAGAAGCTTAGGGCAGAATGTGAGTCAGAACTCAGAAAGGAGATGAGAATTCATGAAGATGGTACACTTAGGTTTGGATCACGTCTATGTGTGTCTAGTGGAGATATCAGACAGGAGGTTATGGTAGAAGCTCACAGTTCTCAGTATTCTATTCACCCTGGAGGGACCAAGATGTACCAAGATATCAAGCAGCATTTCTGGTGGAACGGGATGAAGAGAGAGATAGCTAGATTTGTTTCCCGTTGCTTGGTATGTCAGCAAGTGAAGGCAGAACAGCAGAGGCCAGCTGGGTTATTACAACCGCTTCCTATTCCGGAATGGAAATGGGAGCATATTACAATGGACTTTGTGACCGGTTTACCGAGATCACCAAGTGGTAAGGACGCTATTTGGGTAATAGTGGACCGACTTACGAAGGTAGCACACTTTCTTCTTTTCAGAGTAGGATAATCTACAGAAAAGTTGGCAGAGTTGTATATGCAACAGATAGTCAGGCAACATGGAGTCCCTGTCAGTATTGTGTCGGATCGAGATACCCGCTTTACATCACATTTTTGGAAGAGCTTACATCATAGTCTGGGTACCAAGTTAAGATTTAACACGGCTTACCATCCGCAGACGGATGGGCAATCAGAAAGAACGATTCAGACTTTAGAAGATATGTTGCGAGCTTGCACTCTAGATTTTGGAGGGTCTTGAGAGAGTCACCTGCACTTGGTCGAGTTCTCATACAACAATAGTTATCAAGCCAGTATCCAGATGGTTCCATTTGAAGCACTATATGGTAAGAAGTGCAGGTCACCGCTTGCATGGGATGATATCGGAGAGAGGAAGATGTTAGGCCCAGAAATGATTGTTCAGACGGTTGAAGTGATTAAGGGAATTAGAGAGCGACTTCAAGTTGCGCAGGACCGGCATCGTCATTGGGCGGACCAGCATCGTAGGCCGCTAGAGTTCTCTATTGGGGACCACGTATTCTTGTGGATCTCACCTACTCGTAGGGTCATTAGATTTGGCGTTCGCGGGAAATTGAGTCCGCGGTACGTGGGCCCATTTGTTATCCTTGATCGGATAGGCGATGTTGCTTATCGTTTATCCCTTCCACCTTCGTTACGAGAGGTGCATGACGTGTTTCATGTATCTCAATTACGTAGGTATGTATCAGACCAAAGCCATGTCCTCGATCACTCTGAGCTGGTTGTTGGTACCAACCTGTCTTACGAGGAACAGCCTGTGTCTATTTTGGACCGAAGAGAGAAGATACTCAAGAACCGAACAATTAGTCTTGTCCGTGTTGCTTGGGGTCATCACTCCTTGGGAGAGTCAACATGGGAACGTGAGGATGATATCCGAACACGGTATCCACACTTATTTGACTCACAAGGTATATCTTTTTCTGTATTCCTTGATTGTCCTGATTCCTCATGCTTATCACCTTATGGGTAGAATTGCTTGATATCATAGAATGATGAATTTACATATACAGTACTTACTTTTGATATGGTAAAATGATTGCTTGCTCACTAGAACTGTTTGTATTAGTTTAGCTCCGATAATTCTACCTGCTTGGATTTGAAATTCTGAGGACGAAATTTTTTTCAAGGTAGGTAGAGATGTCACTCCCCGTTCCCAGAATGCATATTTTAATACGTATATTGCTTGAATGTATTTATTTAATATTTATCATGTATTATCCTGTATTTAAATTCCTATAACTTCATGTTAATTAATTATCTGCATTTTATTTTCTGCACTTTATTTTCTGCAATTTTATTATCTGCTCTTTAATTTTCATGTTAATTGATTTCCTGCAATTTTATTTCTGCAATTTTATTACCTGTATTTTATTCTCTGCTTTAGTTAGTCTTTCGGGTTCCTGGTGGACAGACCCGGCCCAACACCCCACCTACCACCACTCCCTCTATTTAAAGCCACCCTCTCCCTTCTCTCTCCTCATTTACTTCTTCTTCACCATTTACTTCTTCTTCTCCTTCCTCATTACTTCTCCACCTCACCAGCAGCAGCAGTAGGCAAGTGCAAACTTGCTTCTACATGAGAACCATGTTTTTATGGTTCATTTGGCTTCTTCTTATGATTCTAAGAGAGTTTACTACTTAGTATTTTGGATTTCGTTGGCTTGTTTCTTCTAGATCTAAGTTTTTTGTATTCGGCTGTTCATGGGTTCTTGGTCCACCAACTTAGCGTGTATTTCTGGCACTGGAACGAAGGCTCCATAGGACTTGGAGTTTGGGAGATGTTGTATGCACACGTCCTTACGTGCTCGCCTAAACATCAGCCCTTCACGCTCACGTCTTTACGTGTCTGCGTGAATTCTGAGTCATGCTCACGTCTTTACGTGCGTGCGTGGATTTTAGTTACGCTCATACCTTTGCATGCGTGCGTGACTTTTCACGCTCACGCTGTACTTGCGTGCGTGACTTTTCACGATCACGCTGTACTTGCGTGCGTGACTTTTCACGATCACGCTGTGCTTGCGTGCGTGACTTTTCACGATCACGCTGTACTTGCGTGCGTGGATTTCCTATCACGTTCACTCTGTGCGTGCGTGAATTTCCTATCATGCCATACTAGGCTGTGCGTGAATTTCTTATTACCCTTCACACTATGCGTGCGTAGATTTCTTATCGCGCTTTTTCACGCTCATACGCTCACGCTTGCCAGCTTGAATCACGCTTCACGCTCACGCTGTGCGTGCCAGCGTGAACCATTTTTCACGCACACTCCTACCTACTAGACTTGGCGTGACTTTTGGCCTTAGCTTAGACTTGTCAGCGTGACTTTCTTGACCTGGTGTTTTAATTGTCCTATAATTATTCATTTAATGATGGCATGATAATTCTTCTATTATATCCTTACGCCTTTTTGCATGAACTTGATAAATCATGATATGTTAATATTGTAATACAGATTATTATGTGGAATGTGTCATATGTCTTGATTGATCCATGGATACCCAGTATGACTAGAACTTAATTCTGAGGAGTTATAGGCTCGACCCCATGTAATACTAATTGACTTTCATGCCTTGTCACCATTGATAATGATTGTGACATTGACTAATAATTGATCATGCGTTCCTAGTTGGAACTAAGAGACTGGCTAGTCGTCTTATTGAAATGAATGAATGAGACACGTTCATGTAGTAAACTATTGTACTCGATTAGCCGATCCCGAATATTGGCATACAGGCACATGCAGGCTTCAAATTATTTATTTATTTATTTAGTTATTTATTTTCTTACAAAAACTAGCATGTGTACTTTATGGTCAAGGCATGATTACTCCGTGGTTAGATTTGATTGTTGCATTACGCTATGTAAGACCTACAACATAGCCGCACGGGTATCGTTGTAGAGTTGCGCATATCGTACCCCGTACAAAAGTACTCATTTGAATGACCATGATCCACGACATAGGATTTCGCTTAACGTAGAGACTATTAAGTTAAATAAAATAATGATGGCATGGAGAGAATGGATTCCCGAGTTCCAACATGGCAGCCCCTTGGGACGAGTAGTACCCGACGGGCCGGCTGGTTCCCACAGATACTGTAAACCTGCCACACGGGCAGGGAACAGTATCTGCTTTTATTATTATTGTATATTGTATATTGACGGGCGTCCTGCTAGGACTCGTCTAATTCATGCATGGCGCACATGGTTAACTGGATAGACTAGCCTTGCTCGCACATAGTAAGAACTGAGGAATCCCTATTTGCATAATTCCAGGATAACTTGGAACTCACATTAGCAAGCCGTGGTAGTTGATTGGCCGTTCAAGATGATTTGTTTGTGTACTGCACTACTCTGTTACCTAACTGGGATGATCAGAATGTCAGGACATGACGGGCCAACTTCTGTCCTTGTTTGGTTGGGAGGTTGGTTCGAAGTATCGTGATGTGATGTGAATCCTAGTGGAAAGCAGAGATCTATTTATCATTATATTCTTTTACTTACTGGTTTAGTCCTTCATATCGTCCTTCCTTGTGGTACTTGCTATTAGAGGTCTAACCTCTCTGGTTTTGCATGGCCAGATTTAGAGCCGGTCCCCGAGGATCCAGCTTACTTCCACCTCCAAGATGGTCAATACTAGAAGAATGATCGCAGGAGGACTCGAGTGGGTCCCTTTACTTCACCGCTCGTTTTGCTACTTACTTTATACTTAGCCATTTGGCACCGACATGTTAGTCGGATTGTCTTGCACTTACTTTTACATAATTGTAATTAAGTCAGACTGCAGCTGATAACAATTGTGTATACGTTACTATACCATCTGGTTATGTTTTGTAAAGCCAGATCTCAAGAACATTTTGACTGAGCGTTTGGGACGCCTTACTGCTTTATCTTACATGTTCTCTATTACTGTTTCTTGTTTGAACGATTGAGACAATAGATGTGAAGTGACCATAGTAAGACTTTCATGTAGTATGCACCCCCTCGTCTGGTTAGACAGCATTGATCGTATTATACGGTATTCATCTACCCGTAATACGTAGTTGGCTGAGTCATTCCCCTGCTCTCCAGTATTCTGGTTCTGGGGCGTGACATCGGCTTTGTCGCCATGTCAGAACAATCATGCTGATGGAGAGAGTATCCACGCGGTCGTCGTCGTCTCTCCTGGCCGGGGACAGAGCTTGCTGTAGCAGCTTGTTGCTCTGCTTCAATCGCCAGAGGAAGGGCCGGCGTCATCGTCGTCTTCGTGTCGCCGGAACGCTATGGTTAGGGTTCGAGAGGGTGGGGAGAAGAGATCGAAAATTTTGGGGAAAATATGAATACTGGCTCGAGGAGATTGAGACTGAGTCTCTCTCCTCAACACTACATAAAAAAAATAAATATACACTTAAGTCCCCCCACTCTGTGGTAATTTAACACTATAATCCTCCCCCTTTTCATAATTGTAGATAGTAAAGAAAACTGTTATAAAAGAATAAAAATTAGTTAGGATGAGAAGAATGAGTGGGCCCCAAGTTTGTTACAACAAAATTCAAATTTAAAAATAATTCCTGCTCTTAACTAATTTCCCTCCAAAAGTATAAATCCAAACATTTTATATTTCAAAACTAAACTTTTTATTATTAGAAAATTTTAACTTTTCAAATATATATATATATATATATATATATATATATATATATATATATATATATATGAAGTGGAGTTACAAATCTCTCCCCCTTGAAAAATTTCGTCCTCGAAATTCGAAGACCCACAGAATAATCTTAGTAAATCACAAAAGAGATTCAAACACGAGTCATTTATTGAAATCAGATTTTTTTTGAATACTGAAATACAATCAAGCAACAAACTAGGATAGCGCTCTCGCATCTCATCCTCGCGCTCCCATGTGGACTCTCCCGGAGAGTGATGTCTCCACATGACTCGAACAAGCGGTATAGTCTGGTTCCGCAGGCGCTTCTTCCTCCGATCAAGGATCTCCACTGGCTGCTCCTCGTAGGTCAAGCTCGGACCCACCTCTAGCTCTGAGTAGTCCACCACATGGCTCGGGTCTGAAATATAGCGTCGAAGCTGAGACTCATGGAAAACATCATGCACTCCCTCCAAGTTGGCTGGAAGCGCTAGTCAATATGCCACATCGCCAATCCGTGCCATCACGTCGAAAGGCCTGATGAATCTCGGACTGAGCTTCCCGCCTCTGCCAAAAAATGGTGCTTCTGGTTGGTGGGATCTTCAGGAATACCATGTCTCCAATTGCGAACTCTAACGGTCATCTGTTAGTGTCTGCCCAGTGCTTCCGTCGACCCTGTGCAACTTTGCGACGCCCTGAGCATTGAGACCAAGTACATACGTGACGTTGAGATAACACGGTTTAACAATGATTGAGGATCAAATGGGCACAAAGTGGGATGAATTTAATTACGACTTAGAGGAGTAAAATCATGAAGGTACGACCTTCTAGGCACGACCAAAATTGAATTTTTTAGTACAATTGAACCAGAACAAATTAGGAAAGTCACGGTTTGATAGTCATGATTAGGATCATAGTTTACACAAGGCACGATCAAGATATAAGTATGATTTATTGAGAAAATCAAAGGATTTATCCATAAGATGTAAGAAGAATTTGCCAAGATTGATCGAGAGGGTGTTTGGAGTCTACCGGAAAGATGTTAGTATCAAATCAAGGTGAAAGTGCAAATATTTGTGATTCACGAAGAATCAATAACCATGTGAAAAGGCATATAATATCTATGGTATCCGAGAACATATAGATATTTGAAGTCACTTTACCTAAAATCCCTGCCCCGCCAGTGTATATCTAGCTGTAATGAACTTTCGGTTCAGCGACTCAAATAACGATATATTACCGGATACTCTATCGACTTATCCCTTTCCAAACAATTATTAACGTAGCAACTTAAGAGATCAAAAATATGAAAAATTTAGGATAAAGTCTCAGTAATACCCGAAAACCTATGAATGTCTGAAATCACTTCAACTTAGAGTTCCTGCCTCGCCAGTACGCTGCTGGCTGCAGTGAACTTTCGGCCTCCGTAATCCAGATAACGGCTGCAGCGCACAACTGCCACGCCCTAATAGGTCATCGAATAGTCTTTCAACTTTGCCCATAAAAAATTTCAAGAAATCAAAATAAGTTTCAATAGTCCAAGTCACAAAAATGGTGAGGTTACCTGTCTGTTAGAATACGAGGGTTTATTAGGTACTATGAAGCAACACGAAATCAAATCAAATAGTGAGTACAAAAGGGCAACCAGGGAAATTTAGAATCTTGAACAGGGAATCGAAGTTTCAAATAGTAACCGAAATCTCAAAGGAATCCGGGATGATAACAAGATCCCGTATATGGAACGTAATCCTGGATCGGTAACGAAGTCTCAAAGGTGGCATAAAATCAAGGTATCAGACAAAAGACAAAGTCTCAAAATAAGGAATAAAATCTTGTATCGGAAACAAGGTTCAATAACATCTCAAATAACAGCGAAATCTCGAACAAAATCTCGAAAGGAAAACAACCTCCAATAGGAGACAAGGTCTCAAATAGAAAACTAATATCAACAAAGTCGTGATTAGGAAATAAAATCTCGAATAGAAAATCTTGACGAGGAAACAAGATATCGAATAGGGAACAAGGTCTTATCGAGTCGCGAGTAGGAACTGAAGTTTCAAAGCCTAAAAAAATCTTGAATATGAGACAAAATCACGAACGAAAGCAAAGTCTCGAAATAGGAAACATGGTCTTAAAATCTCGAATGAAATTAAAGTCACGAGTAGAAAAAGAAATCAATGGGTGAATAGGAAACAAGCATCGAATTGTGGATACGAATCTCAAATAAGAAACGAAATCTTCACAACCCTCAGAGGGATCCTCAACAATGTGCTGCATAGGACGAAGCTTTAAACAAGTTTCGAATGAGGAACAGAATTTCAAAATGAAATCTCGAGAAGCGATTAAATATCAATTAACACGAAGTTTGATGAGGGAACAAAATTTCCAAATATGAGCCAACTTTAGGAAACAAAGTCGTGAATGATGAATATGCAAACAGTATCGAATAGTGGATTTCAAACAAATATCGAATTGTGGATCTGAAACAAGTTTACCAAATAGGAAACAATATCTCGAAATAAGTTTCGAATATCAACCGAGGTTTCAACAAGAAGTTTCAAGAAATGATCTAGGTGCTAAGAGGAATTTAAGGAAAGATTGGATGATGAATCACGATCCATAGTTTTCTCCAACCATGCAAAAGAATCCTTCCGTCTTCAATCCATCTTCAGTATTCCCTAGGACTGGAATCACTTCAATTTCTTCAGCTGTCCTAACATAGGCTGGTCCTTGCGGCAGTGCTCCATGCTGTTGCTGAATCTGGAGAGGCGGTTCCTTCTTCTGTGGTACTGGTGCTCCTCGTGCTCATCCTTGGACAGTGTGATCAGCGGTCTCCAGCAGTCCATGACTTGGTGGGTAGGCGATCAGCAGTATAAGCATAGCCTTCGTCTTTTGTGGCACTCTTCGTAGTGGTATCCTGAGCTGCGGCAGAAAATACAAATGATCGCCGGCTGAATCTGAATCTCCCGCTAGGCTGAAGAAGCGTTGTCTGAGTGCGGCGACGCTTTACGGATCCATAGTAGTTGCTATCTTCATCATAAGTCTTCATGTTCCTCCTGAGCTTCAGTTTTCTGTTGTGTCCTATTGTCTGTGCTATATTCTGGATCTCCTGGCTGGTGGCTCCAATCTTCAGAGGAGTCGGTTCCTCCAAGAATTTGTATGATCTTCAGTGGCAGCTCCAGGTTCTCGATCTGCTCCTCGGTGTAAGATATGTGCTCGGTGTCGGAGAAGTCCAAGGTCTGAGAGTCTGGAAGTCATAAGTCCTCTCTATCTCGGGAAATGCATTTGCAAGTCTGGATTGGAAAAGGACGGCATGCTGGTGTCAAGGAACTCTTGAAACGTCTCCGTCAACTACGTACTACCCATGGGGATAGTAGAGTGATAGAAGGTAGTGGGGCTCGAAACCTTCAAGTGTAGGTGGATCGACTGTTCCGGTGTCGCGTGCTTTTGAACTATCTGAAAAACAAAAAACTGTTAAATAACCTAGACCTAAAACAACAAGTGTTTATTGATATCAATATACCTGATATACCTGATATACCCTTATTTCTCTATTTTTTCTATGTTGTGATCAAGTTTTCCTAGTGTAATCAAGTCCCCCAATAGTATGCTAAGACCTAGGTACCATTAGGATAGACCTGCATGGTCCACCACTAAAAACATGTCACGACCCGCTCCCGAATAATCGGACACGAGTCGGATACGCCCAGCCTTCATTGTTAGACACAATGAAGTAAGCTGTACCAAAAGCTAGGAAAATCTAACCAGATAATCAAGACAAGTAAAAATCACAGCATCTATAATGTATCCCAGAATCCACAAATCCAGATATCATAAGGTACCATAATCAACAGGAATGAAAAGTGCTATGAACTCTAAAGTCAATATCTAAAAGTAAAGCTAAGTAGTCTAAACCTAAAACCTCAAGCTAAGTCTCATCCTGCTCAGCTAATATCCTGGGCTCTGGCCCATAGAATAGAACAATATCCTGCAATCACCTACAATATATCCTAGTCAGGAGCAGAGCTAAGTATATCCAAGGAAATGAACATGAACATCATGGTATGAATCAAGAAACAGGAAATGAGGCAAGACATGAAACTGAACAGGAAATACTGAAAGTAAATACAGGGTACATGATAAGAGTCCTGAACATGAAATACAACCTGAATATGAAGTACAACCTGAACATGAAATACGACCATGAATCCTGAAATACAACCTAAATTCTGACATGTGCAATATTGAAATACATCTAGATTGTGATCGGCTTGGGTAGATGCAATGAACATGAAATGGTACGGCTTTGGTCCCGCGTGTACGATGCGGGACCTAAGCTATTCACATGAATAGTAATAGGGTTTGATCACATATCTATAGTATTTCCCCTCCCAGACACAAGTAATCCATGAAACATGAAACCAGACAATACCGTGTTACATCGTGTTAACAAGGAGATACAGGAAATGAATATGCAAGACATGAGAAAATGAACAAATCCGAGGAGTATACTTGCCTTGCTCAGGGTGATCAAGTGTGGGATGTACAGCTGGAAATCCTCTTGTTTATGAATTACAAGTTGATTAATAAACTGGCTAAATCTAGTTGTTATCAACAAATCTAACCATGATTAACTTCTATATAAGTCCTAGTTTTAGGGGTTCCCTCTTCTTAATATTTCTTATAGAGTATCATTATCAATAGTTTTACCAATCTAATTTTACAATTCAATTAAAGCTCACTATCTGTGGTGATATGATCTACAACATTCAGTTAAAGGGACGGGACATTCACAGTTGATCTAAAAGCCCAATGTAGGACTGATACAATTTAGTCCTTAAATAGGCTTGTGCAAATCAGTCCTCAATTCATATATCCTCTCCAAAAAGAGTTATAACTCATCCCAAAGTCATCAATCCTATATTCATTTGAACCTAGTGTAGAGGAATAACCATTCTTACTAATTGTTCAAGAGGACAATACTAAATACTGTTCCATGCAAATAGCCTAAAATAGCAGTCATTTCCTACCGATCAATGATCAAGCCCCATTCCAAGTGCCTTTTCCAAAAGCAATAGTAGTCGAGTTCAGAACAACCTAAAACCCAATTTCAGTCTTAAAGATCAACCCCGAATCAATATTACACCCATAGCCTAGCTAATAGGGAGTTAATCAGTCTACAATGCTTCGCAGTCCTTCACAGGCTGATATTCATAAATTTTCTCAAATGGGTATTGCACAGGAATACTCAACACCAATGCCCTGTTTCTTTCAATCGAAAGCTCTGTGATACTAAAATCAATTTATCAAAGGACTGAACCCAACTCAGATTTCTTAATCCCTCACTGAAATCAGTCTTCCCATTAGCCAAATCTCATATATAACAGATTGACTTATCAACATCCTTAACAGAAACTAATTACAAATCCTACAGTTGGAATTTAGCCAACAAGAACGACACAGTCTTAATAAAGAGCTTATGATACCCAAGTTCACCTAGGCATAAGTTCAACACTCAGTTCATGTTTATCCTAATTTAAAACATAGCCCAAACAGCAATCCATTTAAATCTCAAACCCATTATTTCCTTGAAATCAAGTAAGGCTCGACCCTATCCTTCAGATATAGGTTAACTCAACTTTCTAACTATATGCACAGATAAAACCATTTGCTTCTACAGATACTTAATGTTACCTGGACAATACTATTAAAGGAATTAAAACTGTTAACAACAATTGGCTTCAAAACCAACTTGACATGGGACTGAATCAGCAGGGCAGAGTTGGTTAATGATCCTAGAGAAAAATTGCTTCACCTTAACTGGAAATATATCTAAGGATAGTCCTATGCTAACAGTTATTGCCCTGTCATTGTCTTAGAAATTCAGTAATGTAGTTCTATCAAGAAGACAAAGCTAACACGGGATCAATATCAGATTTCCATGATATCTCCAAAATCAAAACTGGAACCCAACTCACACAGGACAGTCTAAAAGATTTCAGGAACTGATCATTTCGAGGCCATATCTTTCCTGATACCAGCCTGTGTCAAACCTCAACTGGATTCCATCAATACAACCCACATTTAAATATTGAGCCATCCTTAACTTCCACCTCCCTTCCTAACAGTTTAAATCATAAAAATTCTCAAATAGGAATTCAGACAAATAAGAATCAACTATCTGTTCATTCAGAAAATATATTATGCAATAAATAGGAAACTCACATTCAAATTTAGAGAACCCTAAGCACTAGAATTACTAGGAGTTACTATAATCAAATCACTGCTTAGATGAAAGACAAAAATTACACCTGGCAAGGTTAAAAACTGTCCTTTATATTATACAGGAGCTAACCTCAACCTAAGCTCTACTGCTAAAAGCTTTTGGTTGGAAAAATATGAGGAAACAGAGAAAAAGGATACAGAGTATCAGGGTTACTGAGAAGATTGATTAAATCAGCTAAAGTAGTTTATCATACATCAAAGACTAAATATATAGGTTAGCCTAAAGTAATAATTATTAATCGAGACCCAACCTTCAACAGTAATCGAAGTCAAAACTCTTAACAAGATTTACCTGCAAATTGAATCTGACCAGTACTATCAGAATTTCTCAAGATCGGGTATCATGTTTCGTGTCTGATTCAATTCTTCACTCATCCGATCCTTCAGCCCCAGATTATCGTTTGCTCGAGATTTCCTCAAAACAAGGGAACATGATCAAAAATCCATCCATACACGCACACAACACAATACTTAGATCAAAAATCGATCAAGGAGGTTGAGACTCACCAATTTCCAAATGTACAGATCTCGATCGTCGATTCGATCAATCCGATCCTGATATCAATCTATAATTTGACACAAGACTTGAAAAATAACTCTAGAGCAACCACTGAATCAAGTAACTTAGATAAAAGACTTCACCTCAATCGACAATAACTCGTCCCCTCCCCAGCCTGCCATCTCGATCGAATTCCGAACCATGAAAGAAATAAACCAACACCAATCGATTATCAAGAACACAACAGAAGCAAAATCAGATTTGGTCTCAGAAATTGAATCGTCGTTCGATCGGGATTAGAGGAGAACTCTTCACAGAAAATCTAGTTTAACTCACCTCCACGTCGCTGGAGGAGGATGGCGCGATCGTCGGAGAAGCAGATCGTGCGTCGTCGCCGGGCTCATCCCGAGAATACGTCGCTTCGCCGACTGGAGAATCTCGGCCGTCACGCGCCATGGAGGTCGGCTTTGTCGCCATGTCAGAACAATCATGCTGATGGAGAGAGTCTCCACGCGGTCGTCGTCTCTCCTGGCCGGGGACAGAGCTTGCTGTAGCAGCTTGCTGCTCTGCTTCAATCGCCAGAGGAATTGTCGGCGTCATCGTCGTCTTCGTGTCGCCGGAACGCTAGGGTTAGGGTTCGAAAGGGTGGAAGAAGAGATCGAAAAATTTAGGGAAAATGGGAGTACTGGCTCGAGGAGATTGAGACTGAGTCTCTCTCCTCAACACTACATAAAAAAAACAAATATACACTTAAGTCCCCCCACTTTTTGGTAATTTAACACTATAATCCTCCCCCTTTTCATAATTGCAGATAGTAAAGAAAACAGTTTTAAATGAATAAAAATTAGTTAGGATGAGAAGAATGAGTGGGCCCCAAGTTTGTTACAACAAAATTCAAATTTAAAAATAATCCCTGCTCTTAACTAATTTCCCTCCAAAAGTATAAATCCAAATATTTTATTATTTTAAAACTAAACTTATTATTATTATTAGAAAATTTTAACTTTTCAAAAAAAAAAAAAAAAATATATATATATATATATATATATATATATATATATATATATATATATATATATATAGGAAGTGTAGTTACAATATTCGTTTACCGACTTTAGATATTTTACTCTTGTAGACTTTTACTCTTGTTTGTGTTGATACATATGTATATTGTGATGTACCGGTGTTGAGTGTTCCACCGAAGGGGTAGAAAATGTGCTTGTGATTTTTTGTTATTTATTGAACTGCAGGTAGAAAATGTGATTCTGTGGACATTCTGTAATTTATTTATTATTATTTTTTGATTTAGCGACGTTTACCGACTTTGGATATTTTTTGTAGCTAAACGTCGGTATACGTCGCTAAATCACCAGGTATAGCGACGTTTACCGACGTTTACCGTCCCAGTTTCCCTCTTCTAAAGAGTCGGTGAACGTCGGTAAAAACTAGCATACGTCACTAAATTCACCGACGTTGATCGACGTCCGAGACGTCGCCATTTTTTCGACGTGACGTCGGTGAACGTCGGTCATTAGCGACGTAGCTAAACGTCGGTATACGTCGCTAAATCACCAGGTATAGCGACGTTTACCGACGTTTACCTTCCAGTTTCCCTCTTCTAAAGAGTCGGTAAATGTCGATAAAAACTAGCATACGTCGCTAAATTCACCGACGTTGACTGACGTCCGAGACGTCGCCATTTTTCTGACGTGGCGTCAGTGAACGTCGTTCATTACCGACGTTTATTTGGCGTCGGTAAGCGTCGATAATGACGACGATTATCGACGTTTTGCCTGTCAGCGACATGGCTTTCCGTGACCACAGAAAATTCGGTAAATACGATTAGCGACGCTTTTTGTCATATTAGCGACGTGTTCTGGCGTCATTAGTATGACTTATTCTGGTAGTGAAGGTATGCTATATGCTCTTGCGACAGAAGCATCCTAAAATGGCAAATACAGATTTCATATGGCTCAAATACTCCGCACGTAAGCTCCAACTATGCATGTACAGACTGATATTAGGCCGGCTCCTCACCAAAGACAGGCTAGCGTCGTTTGGCGTTAATGTGGGCAACTTACAGTGTATTTTATGCACACAACACATGGAGACTATTAGACATCTATTCTTCGAATGCCCAGTTACTTGGCAGATATGGAGAATGAAGAAGTCCAAGTTGAGGCAGGGTGGAGGGGACATAGGAAAATGGAGGAAATAATAGAACAGCTCAAAACCCAGAAGAGTAAAGGAGCGGAGTGGTTCCACGAGGCGCGACTGTGACTGAGTGCCACGGTCTGGCACGTCTGGAAGGAGAGAAACAACCGCATTTTTTAGGGTGTCAGCACATCCCAAATTGGGATTCTTCACAATATTGAAACTGATGTAAATGATATGAGACGACCACAACTGGTCCGTCACACTGGTTAACTTGTAACAGATTTTGATCAATAATATTTACCAATTCTTTTATATATATATATATATATCTATATATATATAGGCATCCCCACAATTTTTGCATCCCCATGTTCACATTCGTTGGATGTGCATTAAGATATCTAATCTTAACCATTGGCCCTCTAATCTATATATAAAATTGCCATTGACCCTCTAATCTATTGGTAGTAATGAGACATGCGGTCTGAGTGGTTAGGAGATCGATTTCCGGTGGGAGCGTTCGCCACAATTACTTTCTTTCAAAAAAAAATATAAATTATAAAAAAAATTAAATTTGACAAATAGAATATATATATATATATATATATATATATATATATATATATATATATATATATATATATATATATATATTGAAAATGACCTCTAGTCTAGTGGCTAAGAGAGATGCATGCGACCCAAGTGGTCGGGAGTTCGAGCCTCAGTGGAGGCGAGTTCGTCACAGCTTCAAATATATATATATATATATATATATATATATATATATATATATATATATATATATATATATATATATATATATATATATAATATATATATCAAAAGTTTTCCAGCGGGAGCCCCTCAAAAGTCCCCCTCCCTAGTAAACCGTTGGATCGAGCGGACTGCGTGGGGCCCGCGGGTGCATCCCCTCGATCCAACGGTGCAGTAAGAGGGGGGCTTTTGGGAGGCTCCCGCTGGGAGGCTGGCTCCCGATCCGAACTATATATATATATATATATATATATATATATATATATATATATATATATATATATATATATATATATATATATATAGGAAGCGGATCAAAAGTCCCCCTTAGAAAAACCCCTAAAAATTTCCCTCACTCTAATCCGTAATTTAATGTTAATATTAATGTTAATATTAATATTAATGTTAATATTAACATTAAATACTAAAATTAACATTAAACTTAACATTAAAATTAATATTAACATTGACATTAACATTAACATTAACATTAACATTAACATTAACATTAATATTAACATTAACATTAACATTAATATAAAAAATATATATTAACATTAACATTAATATTAACATTAATATTAACATTAACATTAACATTAATATTAATATTATGAATTAGAGTGAGGGAATTTTTAGAGGGCTTTCTAAGGAGGACTTTTGATCTGCTCCCATATATATATATATATATATATATATATATATATATATATATATATATATATATATATATATATATATATATAATAGCAAAATAGTTGAAAGAAATTACAAACCTGCCATTTTCCCGCCCAAACTCAGGCACAATAAAAAATTACTAAAAAATAAAGAAAAGTCCAATTTTTTCACCTTACAAAATTCAAATTATTCAAAATTCGCACGAATCAGCATATTCCCGACTAAACTCAGCTGTCAATAATTAAACCCATGCATTTTTTGTAAGGTTGCCAAATCCACTTTTTTACATAACCAAGACAACTCTTGAGTTTCCCAACATTATTTACATTAATATTCTGTCTTAATTTACTGTCTATAAATACAGTGGAAAATTGGCAACCATTCTCACTCTCCCTGTTTCAGAAAAGTAAGAAAGAAATTCTTCACCCATGGCTCCTTTCTTCTCTCTAATTCGTGAGATCAGTCCATCGAAAACATTCTGGAATTTGAAAGTTCGGCTTATTCGTATGTATGAAGTACCCGGCTATGGAGGAAAAGGACAACCTTTCAGTCTCAAATGTGTATTTCACGATTCTGAGGTAACTTTACTAATCCATAAACCAATTACATTCTGCAATTCTGATTATGTTAGCTAAACTCAGAATTATTTTAATATAGAACTTAGAAATGCTTTTCCTACAACAGCATATATTATTACAACCAGGTATATATTACAACTCAGAATTGTACAATTTCTAAAGTCCTTCAAGCAATAGGAAATGAAATTTTAAACCCGGAAGAGTGAGAATGGTTTTTTATCCTGATAAACAATTAGAATAAAAACCATATGGGTACAACAAAATATTACAAATTGTACAATAGCTGTCAGCAATATTAAAAAACGGAGGTTGATTAATTTTGCTGTAAACTCAGAATTATGTTAATATAGAACTTAGAAATGCTTTTCCTACAACAGCATATATTATTACAACCAGGTATATATTACAACTCAGAATTATACAATTTCTAAAGTCCTTCAAGCAATAGGAAATGAAATTTTAAACCCGGAAGAGTGAGAATGGTTTTTTATCCTGATAAACAATTAGCATAAAAACCATATTGGTACAACGAAATATTACAAATTGTACAATAGCTGTCAGCAATATTAAAAAATGGAGGTTGATTAATTTTGCTGTAGACTCAGATTTAGATTAAAAACCATATGGCTGCAATGACTACCCCGCCAATGGTTGCCAAATCATCATGTCAAGTGTACCCCACATAAATGTTAATTCAAATCATTGAAACCGTGGTTTTGGGGAGACCTAAAAAAAATTGCTGAAATGGTGGTTTTGGACTGTGGTTTTGGGAAGACCCAAAAAATTACTGAAACCGTGGCTTTAGCCCACATATTTTTAAGACCATGGTTTTAGTAGCCCAGTGTTTTACCAACCGACGGTATTAGGGAGACCTCAGCATTGAATGGCTCAGATTTAGATTAAAAACCATATGGCTGCAACGACTACCCCGCCAATGGTTGCCAAATTATCATGTCAAGTGTACCAATGGCTGCAACGAATGCCCCGCCATTATTTCAACTATAAGAACGCAATGTGTTAAATGATAAAACAAGAAAACAAAAACATATGGTTATAGAAAATCTGACCAGTGCAATGTGTATAGAATACATGGAAATCTGACAGTGTAATGTGTATAGAAAATAGATAAATCTGAGTCTGTATCCAGCATTAAGAAAATCAAAGCATAGTTTACATTAGGGAAAAACCAAAAATCTCAGTTTTTTTGGATGGAAGGAAAACCAATTTACTTGGCGTGTGTTGATATTAAAGACACAGTGAATCAACAATCCGTCCAACTCTGAAAACAAAATAGAGTAAAGGAAATCAAATTCTGTTTTGACAAACCCAAGAAATCAAAATTGACATTTAACTATGAATTAAACATTCATTTTTCCCCAGCTATGGGTTGACAAGGAGTAATGAAAATCGAATGTCAGATTACAAAATGTTAAAAACAGAAGTGAATGTATCTGAGTCTACCAAAACAGTCTCATTCCTCATGACAAATTATCATTAATGAACCAAAAACATAATCTATCATACAAAGCCTATCTAACATGAACCATTGCTCCTGTAGGACAGATCAAGACACAATATACATCAATTTATATCAAATATAATAGTGGTAATGAAATCTGAAAACAATATACACTTTCAATATGTTTCATAATATAAACATTCTGTTGGAATTCTTATAAAATTCCATGTGGTATTTCAAATACACTATTAGGCTTTAGTCCCACATCGGATAGAACAAACACATGTGAGTGTGTTTATATATGCTTATGCCTTCTACATGGTTGTGATGAGTGGGTAGTAAGAGGGGTGCCCGCGCGCCCGGGGGGCATTGAGCTAGAATGCACCCGGTTTGGTGGGAAGCTCCGGAAAACCTTAATGCGCATGTGCGGGCACGTCGCACGCGCAGGGGGGGTGCAAATCCGGGCAGTTAAGCCTCACGTGGGCGGGACACGACTCAGTTTTTGCATTTTCCTTTGGTAGTGAGTTCGCTTTTTATGCGGCCCATTAACTAACCGACTACCCATTCCACACGTCTCCTGATCTTTCTCCTGATTTTTGGGTTCTCGATCTAACCGTATTGGAGTTTACAACTCTATATAGATGGTTGTTCTTCACAGAGAAAAAAGTAACGAAGAGGATTACAACCCACAAAAAAAAGGAGATATCAAACGCTGCCGTTCCACTTCTTCTCTGTTCGACAGTAGATTGCAGATAGGTACTGCTACCTGCAATTCGTTGTTGTATCCTGGAGGAAAGACGCCATTCGAGCCTTACAGTAACGTAAAGGGGCGAATCTTTTCTTGAGGACAGTGATCTACACGCCTCAACGATCCAAAGTTCTGTTCTACGAAGCTGCAAATACAACAATCTCAAGAAAAGATGTCTTCTCAGAACAGTGACCTCGCTGCTGCTGCTGGATCCGTTCAATCTCGTTCCAGGCTTCCTGACGTTTCGAAGATTGAAGTTTTCAACGGTACCCACTTCAAACGCTGGAGGGAGAGGATCTACGTCTGCCTAGACGTGCTGAACTATGCGAAGTACCTGACTGAACCTGAACCTGAAAAGCCGGCGGCTATGGAGTTCGATTCGGCAAACATAGAAGATGCTGCCAACGCTTTCGATGATTTCCAAAAGCTGCACGATGAGTGGCAGCAAGGAAACAAGGTATGCCGATACGCTATTCTAAACACCTTGTCGAATGAGATCTTCGATATATACTATTCATATAAATCAGCTTACGAAATCTGGGAAAATATGAATAAAAAGTATATAATCGAAGATGCTGGTACTCAAAAGTACGCTATTGGGAATTATCTTAAATTCCAGTTTGTTGACTCTAGAGATATCTCTTCTCAAATCATTGAATTTCAAATTCTTTTAAATGATTTGAAATCTGAGGATATTGAACTCCCTGATGCTTTCATCTCTGGTTGCTTGATTGAGAAACTACCTGAATCTTGGAAAGACTACAAGGACAAGGCGAAGCACAAAAGGAGGCAGATGAGTCTGGAAGACGTGATTATTCATGTCCGGATTGAAGAGAAAAACAGGAAACTTGACGCAAGATTAGCTACGGAGTTTGACTCTAAGGCTAATATTGTGGAAGGTAATCCCAGTTCTGCTTCTAATCGGTTTAGGAGAAATCCTAAGAAAACCGATAAGAAATCTTCTATTCCGAAGACTAACAATTCCCGTCCTTTTAAGAAAAATAAAGGAAATTGTTATGTTTGTGGAAAACCCGGACATCATGCTTTTCAGTGCAGACACAAGAAGGATGGAGACAACAAAGACGTCACTCCAAAAGCTAATATAGTGAAGGATGATGTCTTTGCTGCTGTTGTCTCTGTTGTGAACATGGTGGCTGAGAAAAAAGACTGGGTTATTGATTCTGGAGCAACCCGTCACATCTGTGGTGACTTAAAGTCTTTCTCAGAGTACACCCAAGTGAAAGATGGAGAAGAACGAGTCTATATGGGTGACTCTAGGCCTGTACCCGTCCTGGGAAAAGGCACAGTTCTTCTCAACTTGACTTCTGGGAAAACCCTTTCACTGGGTAATGTACTGCATGTTCCTGACATTCGCTGCAATCTGATCTCTGTGTCACTTTTGGTTCAAGCTGGAATCAAAGTGAACATGGAATGCAACAAGGTAGTGCTTTCTAAGAATGAGACATTCATAGGGAAAGGGTATTGTAACCAGGGTTTATTTATTCTGAATGTACTCAAAACTATTATTAATGAAAATTCTGCTTCTTCTGCTTACATGGTTGACTCTTTTGATTTGTGGCATGGTAGACTAGGACATGTTTCTGCACCTTATATTAAGGAAATGAGGAAAACTGGTTTATTGCCTAACATCACTAAACCAACGAATGATAAGTGCGAAATATGTGCTGAAGTTAAAGCCATCAAAAAGGGTTGTTTACCTGTTGTTTCTAGAGATAATACTGATTTGCTTTCTTTAGTTCACACCGATCTTGCTGAATTTAGAAGCTTAATGTCTAGAGGAGGGAAATATTATTATATTACCTTTATAGATGATTACTCTAGATACACGAAGGTATATCTCCTTAGAAACAAGCATGAAGCAGGTGAGATGTTTCTGAAATATAAAGCAGAAGTTGAGAATCAACTAGATAGGAAAATTAAAAGGCTTAGGTCAGATAGGGGAGGTGAATATGAGTCTAATCCCTTTGCTGACCATTGTGATCAACTTGGCATAATTCATGAGACTACCCCTCCATATTCACCAGAATCGAATGGGGTAGCTGAAAGAAAGAATAGAACCTTGAAAGAGATGATGAATGCTATGCTGGTTAGTTCAGGTGCACCCCTGAACTTGTGGGGGGAAGCCATCCTATCTGCTTGTTTTGTTCAGAATAGAATACCCTATAAAGCAACTGGCAAGACACCCTATGAGTTATGGAAAGGCTATACGCCTAACCTAAAATATCTCAAAATGTGGGGGTGCCTCGCCAAAGTTCTGTTAGTAGGACCTAAAAAGACAAAATTAGGTTCTAGAACTGTTGATTGTGCGTTCATTGGTTATGCTAATAACAGTGCTGCGTATAGATTTTTGGTGGTTAAGAGTGACTCTGACCAGGTTGCTGTCAATACTACTCTAGAAACCAAAAATGCTGATTTCTTCGAAACTATTTTTCCTTGGAAATCCGGTCTCGAAAGAACTGTTAACCATACCGAACGTATCTCTGAGACTCCTGAAAATTCAGAATTTGAATTGAGAAGGAGTAAAAGAGCGAGGATATCCACCAATTTTGGTGATGATTTTCACATGTTTCTTGTGGATGATGATCCGATAACCTATGATAATGCTATGCATTCTAGAGACGCACCTTTCTGGATAGAAGCAATCAACAGTGAGTTAACCTCAATTATGTCTAATCATACTTGGGAAGTTGTTGATTTACCTCCTGGTGCTAGAGCTATAGGTTGCAAATGGATCTTTAAGAAGAAACTAAGAGCAGATGGCTCTATTGAGAAATACAAGGCTAGGTTGGTTGCGAAGGGATTCTCCCAGAAGAAAGACATAGACTATTTTGACACTTTCGCCCCTGTGACACGAATCTCTTCTATCAGGATTTTAATTGCATTGGCAGCAGTTCATAAATTGATTATCCATCAAATGGATGTGAAAACTGCTTTCTTAAATGGTGATTTAGAGGAGGAGATTTATATGTCACAGCCAGAAGGTACTATTGTACCGGGTAGTGAGAAGAAAGTATGCAAACTAGTTAAGTCTTTATATGTGTTGAAACAGGCACCTAAACAATGGCATGAGAAATTTGATTCTGTGATGGTGTCTAATGGATACCTGATCAATGATGCAGACAAATGCGTATACTATAAGTCTTTTAATAATTCTTATATTATGCTTTGTCTCTATGTGGATGACATGCTTATTTTGGGACCTAATCTTGATATTATAAATGAGACCAAAAGATTTTTAGCTTCAAATTTTGATATGAAAGATCTTGGTGAAGCTGATGTAATCTTAGGTATTAAAGTTGTAAAGACAAAAGATGGTCTTACATTGTGTCAAGAACACTATGTCGAGAAGTTTTTGAAAAGATTTGGATATTATGACTGTAAGAGGGTGTCGACGCCATATGATGCTAATATCCATCTTAAGAAAAACAAAGGACATAGTGTCTCTCAGAAAGAATATGCTCAAATTATTGGTAGCTTAATGTACTTGATGAACTGCACGAGGCCTGACATAGCTTATGCTGTTGGCAGACTGAGCAGATATACTCAGAGTCCTAGTAAGGAACACTGGGTTGCCATTGAGAGATTAGCCAAGTACTTAAAAGGTACCATTAATCATGGGATATCTTTCAAAGGGTCCCCACCTGTGCTAGAGGGTTATTGTGATGCTAACTGGATCTCAGATTCAGATGAGATCAAATCCACTAGTGGTTATGTGTTTACCCTCGGTGGGGGTGCAGTGTCTTGGAAATCTACCAAGCAAACGTGTATAGCTCGTTCAACCATGGAGTCCGAGCTAATCGCCTTAGAGAAGGCATGTTCTGAGGCTGAGTGGCTTAGAAACCTCTTAGCAGATCTTCCCATTAGTGTAAATGCTCCTCCTCCTGTGCCTATGCATTGTGATTGTCAAGCTGCTATTGCAAAGGCAAAGAGCAATATTTACAATGGGAAAAGTAGACATATACGTCTAAGACATACAGTGGTAAAACAGCTGTTAAAATCTGGAGTTATATCCTTGGATTATGTGAGGTCAGAGTTGAATTTGGCCGATCCTCTGACCAAACCACTTAATAGGAGGCAAGTGGAAGATACGTCGAGGGGAATGGGACTTATGCCTAAAACAGAAAACAAGAGTGATGGTAACCCCACCTATTTGATTGGTGATCCCATGACTTAGGTTCATAGGGGTAAGAACAAGTCACTGGTTGTTTTTGTGTACTATCGACTATTGTAATTGAGATGTTCCATTCCTATGACGAGATAGTACTGTATTTTAATACAACTACTGCAGTGAGAAGGTTGAGTTTTGCTCTTAATAGAATCCATATCCCAAATATTGAGGTGGTGTGTCTAAACTGTAGTACACACTTGATGGAAATCTACCTATATGAGTGAGGAACTGGGTCGGTTCCTATGAGAGCTTTTGGCAGGCTCTCTAGAGCACTCATGAAAAACCAGGATTCAGCGCAGGGCCAAAAAGCGCAAAACCGCAGAACAGTGAAGTTCTAAGAATAACAATGTGGATGTGAGTCCTCTGGTCACATTAAAGGTTGTTGGTTCATAGAAACGCGTTTCACCAACTTCCTGTGAACAAGTTTTACTATCCTAATGGCTGGTTCATAGCTGAAAAGCACCAGTACTTAGGCATTGTGTTCTTGATACGGCTAGCAAATGAGATAACCACATATTTCAAAATATGTGGGGGAGGGGTGTAGTTGGTATTGCATAGCATGTGTGGTGTATTTTGAAATAGTGGGGGATTGTTGGAATTCTTATAAAATTCCATGTGGTATTTCAAATACACTATTAGGCTTTAGTCCCACATCGGATAGAACAAACACATGTGAGTGTGTTTATATATGCTTATGCCTTCTACATGGTTGTGATGAGTGGGTAGTAAGAGGGGTGCCCGCGCGCCCGGGGGGCATTGAGCTAGAATGCACCCGGTTTGGTGGGAAGCTCCGGAAAACCTTAATGCGCATGTGCGGGCACGTCGCACGCGCAGGGGGGGTGCAAATCCGGGCCGTTAAGCCTCACGTGGGCGGGACACGACTCAGTTTTTGCATTTTCCTTTGGTAGTGAGTTCGCTTTTTATGCGGCCCATTAACTAACCGACTACCCATTCCACACGTCTCCTGATCTTTCTCCTGATTTTTGGGTTCTCGATCTAACCGTATTGGAGTTTACAACTCTATATAGATGGTTGTTCTTCACAGAGAAAAAAGTAACGAAGAGGATTACAACCCACAAAAAAAAAGGAGATATCAAACGCTGCCGTTCCACTTCTTCTCTGTTCGACAGTAGATTGCAGATAGGTACTGCTACCTGCAATTCGTTGTTGTATCCTGGAGGAAAGACGCCATTCGAGCCTTACAGTAACGTAAAGGGGCGAATCTTTTCTTGAGGACAGTGATCTACACGCCTCAACGATCCAAAGTTCTGTTCTACGAAGCTGCAAATACAACACATTCAAGTCAGGGTTTCATAGAGTAAAGGAAATCTGATTATGTTTTGACAGACCCAAGAACTCAAAGTTTACAGTTAACCATTGGACAGATCAAGACACAATATACAAAATTATTATCAGATTTAGTAGTGATTATGGTTTGGGAAAACTGAAACATCATTGTTTAATCATTAATTATATTGACAGTTTGTTATACAAATATAATTAGGAAAATAAGTGTCATGTGTTCAGTGGAACTCATCAATAAAATACGAAATAATAATTATATAATTTCTAAAGAACCCATTATCAAAATATTGTATCATCTCATGCCATTTAAAACTGTAACAAATCAGGGAAACAAAACTACGCTTATACACGCACACCGTGTATTTTTTTTTTTTACATGTTCGTTGAATCTATTAAATTTTAATATCAACCATTAGCATCTAACGTGTTTAGGAAACTGTGGTTTTGGGGATATCCCAAAAATTGCTGAAACGGTGGTTTTAGCCCACTGATTTTGTAGACCATGTTTTTAGTAGCCCACGTTTTTACCAACCGATGGTATTGGGAGAGACCTCAGCATTGAATGGTATAGAATCACTTCATTTTTTTCTTCTCCTCTTTCCATTCGTACGTTTTATGTTCCCCAAATTTTTATATATTCTTCTGTTTCTCTATTGATGTATAATAATGTAAAAAACTGTTGTAGACTCAGATTTAGGATAACCATCCAATGGCTGCAATCAATACCTCGCCATTGGATGTCAAATCATCATTGTCGATAAACCAATGGCTGCAATGAATGCCACGCCAATGGTTTTAGCGATAATCAAACGAAATGTGTTAAATGATAAAACACATTGTTTTGGATTCCGACAAAAAAAAACACAAATACCATAAAAAGTCAGCATCTTTTACAACATCAGATCACACGAACACATTGCCAATGGCCAATGGCTGCAACGAATGCCACGCCAATGGTTTTGACAATAGCCGAATGTAGATAATTGTAGGATGATACTAACTTACAGTAAACTCCTTAACCTTCATTTGTATCAACTGAAAATAAAGATGAAAATAAAATTAAATTTTAAAACAACATTCATATATAAATATATCCATAAATGTACATACAACTTAGGAAATAAATTGAAAAATATGATGATGATAACTTACCAACATGTAATAAAAATTAACAGAATCAAATGAACAAATTTATTCACATAATATCTTGAATAATAAATAATAATACCAATAAGCCATAATTAAAATATTTGCAGTATTTCAATGATAATAAACTTAGCTGCATACTTGGATAAATTATAAGCATAAATATTTTTGTACTAATTAAAGTTTTTTCCTTTGCAGGGATATCGAATTCATGCAAGTATTAAGAAAGACTTAATCGCCAACTTTCAACCTTTGCTGAATGAGAGAAGAGTCTATGTTGTTCGTTGTTTTGTTGTTACAAATAACAACATGAAATACAAAACAACCGCAAATAAATACAAGATATTATTCTTGGCAAAAACGAAAGTTGTTGAAATATTTGACGATAAGTTTCCTTCCTTTGTTTTTAGTTTTCAAAAGTTTTCTGATCTTACAAGTGAAGAATCTTTGGATGATAACAAACTTATTGGTAAATACATTGTTAAATTTTAGAAATTATTACAAATATGAAATAATTTTTTTCATCAAATTTAATGTTATTTGTAAATACCATCAATTTCAGATATTATTGGACGAGTTGTTTCATTAGATCCTCCCCAACAAAGGGATTTGAAAGATGGACCAACACGACTTATGGATATTACTCTCGAGGACAATGAGTAATAATTTAATTTTTTTAATATTCTTTTTTTAACATTATCTATATAATTAACAAAAAAATTAAATTCATTTGTATTTGTAGGAAACATCGTCTGCCATGTACTTTGTGGGATAATTTGGTGGATGATATGGTTTCTTACGTTAACAATGGCAGAAATGAACCTGTTGTAGTAATTTTACAGATGTTTCGTACGAAATTATATAGAGGTAATAAACCGTGGTATAATTTAATTTTTTTGCAATATAATTTTATTTTCATTCTTCATTTCCAAATTTATAAAATTGTTTAATACAAGTTTAAATTGCATTGTTTTCCGAATAGGACAAGTTATAGCATCCAACACCTTCTATGTTTCAAGGTTGATTTTTGATGTTGACATTCCAGATATTGAAAATTTTAAAGCAAGGTAACTAAATCATTGTGATAATAAAATTTATTTTTTTGCTTTATTATAGTTTACATTAGTACTCAGAATTAAATTAATGAATATTTGTCCACTTCATGAAGGATTATTGAGGAAAGTAGTGAATCAATCACTATAAGTACAGTTTCCCTTACTTCTACAAATTTGGTTGAAAATGAATTATCAAGTGGCCATGCTGTAGTTCGGACCATTGATAAATTGAAAGATAACCATGAGGTATATATTTCTTTCATTTACATTTGATAATTATATTTTATTACATCTTTTACCTTTATTATAATATTAATCTAGATTTTTTATTATTGATTATCAGATTGGAAGCTTTTGGGTTTATGCTGAAATTGTTGAAGTTGTATTAAAGAATGCTTGGTGGTATTTATCGTGTAACAAATGTCCAAAAAAACTAGATAAATGCGGCGATTTATTTTACTGTGACAGGTGTGACAAATTTGAACAAGATGTTAACATCAGGTAATAACCTACAATCTTTTAAAAGCCAATTACTATACTACTTGAGAACTAAATTCAACTACTATTCTACTAGAAACCTAAATACAATTTTATATGACAGGTACAAAATTAATGTTCGTGTCATTGACACTACCGGAGAAATTGATTTACTATTATGGGACAAGGAATGCGTTCAGCTTATTGGAAAAAAAGCTTTGGACTTAAAAAAGAAGATGACAGAGGTACGTTTGCAAATAAGCTCTAAACATATTTGAGAATTTATTGACTATACCTAAATTTGTCTTTTTTAAATTTGTAGGAATCAGAAAATGATAACAAAGTTCCAGAGGAAATACAAAATTTAGTTGGCTTGAGAATTTTCTTCAAAATTCAAGTACGATCTGAACAAGTACGTAATTATACTGGATCATTTACGGTATTAAAGTTGACTACCGATGAAGGACTAATTTCACTATATTCTGAACAATTTAAAGATAGTCAGGTATGTGTTAACATCTTGGTTGTTTGAATTTACTTTAATTTATATTTAAAATATTCTGTTTAAAATTATTTGGTTACAGGAATCTGATATCTTTTCAAATTTGTTGAAGGAGGATAATGATTTCGAAATGGTAAACAAGTTTTCCTTTAATTAGTCATTTTTGTTTTCATTTACAATACAAATAATTATAAATTTTGAACTATTTTGAATAGATTGGATCGTGTGGAGAGATGATTTCAACACCAAATGTTAAATATTCACAAGAAAATGAGTCTATGGAAACTCCTGAAGATTCTCGCTTGAAGATGTCGTTGGTTGATGCATACTCAACAACAGCAGGATCAAAGAAGATGAAGATTGAAATAAAGAAAGAGAAGGAATGAAGATTACCTTAGTTTGATCATTATTGCTTTTAATATCATTCAGCTTAAAAGAAACTCTTTGTAATGAGGAATTGACGTTTTTGAATATTTTGTGTGAGCTTGAACTTATGTTATTCGACTTTTGTTATTCTTATTGGTGCTGAACATTTTGTGCCAGTTCTTAAAAGAACATTTTGTGTTGCTTCAACTTATGTTATTCTCAATGTTATTTTCATTTGTGTTAAAAATTGTCATGAAGATTTAGTTGAAGAGAGATTATATAATCCTTTTTTGCTTCTATTAGATAATCTAATTTAGTAAAAACAAGGAAACATAATTACAAATAAGTTCAAGATTGTCAATATTAAGAAAAATAGATAATGACATTTTTCATTCTTAAACAGTTGATTAATAATACAAATAAGATGATGGTTTAAAGCAGCAAACAAATGATTGTTATTATTAACGAAATTGTAATCCCAGTTTTGGGGATCTAAAAAATAATTTATGTACTGGATTGAGTATCCTACGAATCTTGAAACAGTGGAATGTAAATGAAATCAATGATTCACATTATCTAATGCACAACCAGTTCATTTCTGAGTACTAGGGAGGATACAAACTCAGGTTTTAAGAAAATCTGACCATTGCAATGTGTATAGAAAACAGGGAAACATGACTACAAATAAGGAATGACATTTGGTACATCATAAAATGTTGATTATACATACAATTAAGATGGTATATTAAAGCAGCAAACTACATGCAAACATATAAATTATTTTTCTTCAAATCCAATTGTATGAAAAAAGGGCAGTGCATACAACATATACATTATCACCCTTCGAATGTCATTAAATGCCGTACATCAAATTTTGATGTTTAACAACCAAAATATAGGTTCATAATATTATCATTAAAATTCAAAAGTCATAATTTGGAAATATTGATTATTGTAAATAATACAATTTAAAACATATTGATTATTGTAACATTACAAATCAGACAACTAAATAATACAGATCAGACATTGTACTAAATAATACAATTTAAATATTGTTCTAAACACAACTAAATAATACAATTTAAAACATATTGATTATTGTATCATTACAGATCAGACAACTAAATAATACAGATCAGACATTGTACTAAATTATACAATTTAAATATTGTTCTAAACATTACTAATAATTCAATTTAAAACATATTGATTATTGTAACATTACAGATCAGACAACTAAATAATATAGATCAGACATTGTACTAAATAATACAATTTAAATATTGTTCTAAACACAACTAAATAATACAATTTAAAACATATTGATTATTGTAACATTACAGATCAGACAACTGAGTTTTATAATGTTTATATTAAATATTGTTCTAAATACAACTGTTTTTTTGAAATCTAGAAAAATAGTTGTTCACACATCATTTGAACATTAAAAAAAATGCTTTATGTTTAAAATATGTATGTATACATTGGAAAAACCAAATATCAGAATATTTATTTTAAAAGATTGCTTTTGTCTTCCCAATACAAACTAATGATGAATTGACAGCCTACATATATTGGAACATTAAAAAAAATGCTTTATGTTTAAAACATGTATGTATACATTGGAAAAACCAAATATCAGAATATTTATTTTAAAAGATTGCTTTTGTCTTCCCAATACAAACTAATGATGAATTGACAGCCTACATATATTGGCCTAATTATACGAAAAACGATGCATAGACAAATTCATACACCTCTAATGATGTGTGGATAACAGCAAAAACTGTTGGCATTCCTGTTTTCCCTCCTCCCAATACAAAATTAATCATTAATTGTATGTCTATATATTGGAATTACACATTCAAGAATGGTGTTTCAATTTTGTCACTTCAAATCACAACAGAAATATAACAAGGAAGGAACTCTTACAAAGGAAGAAATTGAGAATGAAGAAGCTGACAATGAGTACAACACTTAACAAGCGTCCGAAACTTACAAACGATAAAGGAGGTAATAGTTCCATCTAATTTCTGTTGTTATGCTTCAATTGTTATTTTAATTTCAATTACTTCTAATAGTGCAGAATAATTTTATCAATAATATACATTTTCAACATCAGATAACTTTTCTAACTTATTTAGCTGAAAATTACCATTTAACAGACATAAATAACAGTGTTGGTCCTAAAAATAGTGTACCAACATTATTTTACAAGACTATATTCAAATTTATAATGATATTAGTTATAAAAATACTGTACCAACATAAATAACGTGTTGTATTTAGAACACTGTACCAACATTATTCTAAAAATATTCAGCATAAGACTATATTTAAATTTATTTACCTGATATTGAGTACAAGAGTAGATTTATACCTTCAATTAGTAGCTGACCATCTCGAAGTAGTCCATTGACTCATAGAAGGCAACAAATACCTGTAAATATTAATCAATAATAAATTTAATGTATATATCTTTATAAAGAATCAGTTTCCTGCCCCAATAACGGAAAGAACCGAAAAAGGAAACATTAAAAAATGAAAAAGAAAAACTAAAAAAAAAACGACAAGTAGTCTTTACTAAAGAGATGTAGCATACGGATTGAAAGAGAAAGATTAAATGAAAAAAATAATTAATAAATTACAAACCAAAGAAAAACCAAACGTAACACAAATTTGTGGAAGATGAAACATACGAATGGAAATAGGAGAAGAAAAAAAATGAAGTGATTCTTTTACCATTCAATGCTGAGGTCTCCCTAATACCATCGGTTGGTTAAACCATCGGCTACTAAAACCATGGTCTTAAAAATATGTGGGCTGAAACCACGGTTTAATTTTTTTGTGTCTCCCCAAAATCACAGTCCAAAACCACAGTCCAAAACCACCGTTTCAGCAATTTTGTTGGTCTCCCCAAAACCACCATTTATGGAAGAAAAAAAATATTAATATAAAAAAATTTATATATATATATATATAAATTTATATATATATATATATATATATATATATATATATATATATATATATATATATATATATATTAAATTCTGATTACTTTAATCTATCTTTCTGGGTCATGAATTTATAAGAAAAAACATGAAATATAAATTGTTGGATTTAAACTGTAAAAATAAATTTAAATTCTTTAATGAAAAAAACTGTCAACATACGGTTTAAAAACACTACAAATTTTTTTTTATTACATAAATCCGTTCGCAACCGCAAAAAATATTCGAAATCCACAAAACTTTCAATATATCCAAGATCTATAACATCCAAGATCTATAACATCCACAACTTATGGATTAAAGAGGGAACAATGAAAACTGGACGAAAACCTAATAAATTGGCAAAATAAATAATTCCAGAACAAAAAATTCTCAAGCCGGACGAAAAATAAACATTTAAATTCCATTTCCATGCTTATAATCAAAAAAAAAAACACAAGTAGATTTTATGACCCATGCGATGCAGCATACGGATGGAAGGAGGAAGATTAAAGCAAAAAAAAGAATTAAGAGATTAAAAGAAGAGAAGCCGGACGAAAAATAGATTTTAAGAGAAAAAAAAAAGAATTTAAACCCAAGAAAACCAAATGTATACACAAGTGCACGGGAAGATGAAACGGAAGAATGGAGAGAGGAAAAGAAGAAAAATGAAGTGATTCTTTTACCATTCAATGCTGAGGGCTTGGGAATACCGTCGGTTGGTAAAACCGTGGGCTATTAAAACCATGGTCTAAAAAAACTGTGGGCTAAAACCACGGTTTCAGTAATTTTTTTTGGTTTCCCGAAACCACAGTCCAAAGCACCGTTTCAACAATTTTTTTTGTCTCCCCAAAACCACAATTTATGGAAGATTAAAAATATTAATATAAAAACTTATATATATATATATATATATATATATATATATATATATATATATATATATATATATATATATATATATATATATATATATATATAACATACACAATTTTAAAATTTACGTTTAAATTTTGTTAAAATTTTGTTAAAATTTTGTTAAATTTACGTTTAAATTTTGTTAAAAATTTATGACATACATAATTTACGTTTAAATTTTGTTAAAATTTTACTTAATTATTCTTTATTTTTTGTTAAAAATATAGATGTGGACTTAGGTAAATTTATGCCTCCATCAAGCCAGAAAAAATTTCAATCGGACGTAATTTGTGGGAACGATTCGAACATGACCAGTTGTCCATCATCTAGATCTCCTTTCGGTGACATCACGAATGGTAAGTTATGATTTTTTTTTCACAAAGTATTTAATGGTTAATGATTTTTACATATCTATCTAACAATATATATGTACATACATATATATGTTGATTTTGTATGCAGTATGTGGGTCAAGTGAGCCTGCGGATTTAATTGTTTCTCAGAAGAAAAGATCATTTGACTACTCGACGAAGAGATTTACAAAACTACACTCTGATCCATCGAGAGTGATTTTACAAACTAATGATGATGGTCATTCGAGTGAGTTTTTTTTTCCCAAACCTAAAACGAATATATATACTAAAAAATGTGTTACGATAATCTATTAGAGCCTAATTTACTATTTTTATAAATAAAAATGTTATATATTATTATTGTATTGTTATTACTTTTCTAAGTTTTTCTTAATTTTTTGCAGAAGATTTAAATCCATATGGCAAACAGCTATATTCTAGCAGCGTATTGTTTAATAATGTGTGTCATACTTCTACATATCCTTTTAGCGAAATAACGAATGGTATGGTTGATATTTATTATTAAATTATACATACATACTTATATATTTTATTTTTGCAAAGTTTTGAATTTCATTTAATATTATGCAGTGTGTGGATCAAGTGAAGCAGTTGATTTATCTACTTCAATGAACCAAAGTTCACTATATTGCAAGAAATATACAACCTCAAATTTGCAGCAAAATAGTGATTTAACAACAATTGATTTAACTGCAGATGAGGAGTCTTCAAGTATGTTGTAAGCCTAATTTTTTTCTAAAATTCAAGTATTTAAATTTTGTGATTTATTTCAATTTTTCTTAAAAGGAAATTAGTTTCAGTTTTTGTATGATAGATCGAATGCGTAATAATTCTTTTTTCTGTTGCAGTTGTTGTTAAATTGACGAATGGAGATTGTAAATTTGATCATGGACATGCAAATCCTAAAATTGGTATTAGTTTATAAAAGATTGTGTGTTTATGTGTGTACTTATTAGTTTAGTTTATGGATTTTGTAATTTATTTATATTTTATTGGCATTTTTTATTAACAGATTATTGGGATATTGGCGATCCAACTTATAAATGTAACTTTTGTGGTGCACACTTTTGGTATGACGAGAGAGTGCAGTCTTCCTACAAATGCAAAAATCCGACGTACTCTTTATGTTGTATGCAAGGAAAGATTCAAATTTCACCAATGAAGAGCCCGCCTAAAGTTTTAAATGATCTGTTATATCGGTGTGAGTGATAAGAGCAAACATTTTCTAGAAAATATAAGATCATATAACAGCATGTTCTCATTCACTTCAATGGGAGGCAAGGTTGATCCGGAACCAAATCAAGGAAATTCTCCACCAATTTTTAGAATGCATGGACAAAACTACCATCTATTAGGAAGTTTATTACCCGTTGAAGGTTCAAGTCCAAAATTTGCACAGCTATATATTTATGATACAGAAAATGAAATTCAAAACAGAATGAAAGCTGTTAGGTATTTATCGAATATTTTTCCCAGATATGTACAATTGTATATTGATCATTGATTATTAATATATTCAGTTATCTTATATTTTTTACATTATTTTCAGGAAGAACGGTAATATTAATAATTTGCATGCAGAAATTGTACGTGATTTGAAGGATATGTTGGATCAAAATAATGTATTAGTGAAGTCTTTTAGAATGGCTCGCGAAAAAATATGTGAAGGAGGTAATTCAAGCGTCCGATTGAAATTGATAGGAAGGAGACATGGAGATGGACGACAGTATAATTTACCTACAGTTTCTGAAGTTGCTGCTTTGATAGTTGGAGATCTTGATGAATGCTTAGGTGATAGAGATATTATGGTTGAAACACAAGCTGGGAACCTACAACGAATAAATGAGTTACATGCTTCTTATTTAGCATTACAATACCCCTTGATCTTTCCCTACGGTGAAGATGGTTATAGAGAAGACATTCAATTATCTGAATCAACAAATAGAGGTAATGGTGGAAGAAGGAGAGTAAGTACTAGAGAATGGTTTGCTTATAGACTGCATGAAAGGGATAATGAGCCTTCTATCATATTTGCTACTAAAAGACTTATGCAACAATTTTTGGTTGATGCTTATACAATGGTTGAATCTGCAAGATTAAAATTTATTCGAACGCATCAAAAACAATTACGGTGTGAGATGTATAAAGGTCTTACAGATGCATTATTACGAGGTGAAACAGATCCGACTACTCAAGGAAAAAGAGTCATTCTACCATCTTCTTTTACAGGAGGTGCCCGGTACATGATTCAAAATTACCAAGATGCAATGGCAATATGCAGATGGGTTGGTTACCCGGATTTGTTTATAACATTTACATGCAACCCCAAATGGCCTGAAATACTTCGATATGTTGAAAAAAAAGGTCTTCATCCTGAAGATCGACCAGATATATTATGTAGGGTTTTCAAAGTGAAATTGGATGGGCTGATCAAAGATCTGAAACATAATAAAATATTTGGAACAGTTAGAGCTGGTAATGATTTTGCTATATTTTTTGTACTTAATCATGTGTTTTATTAATAGATTTAATATTAATTTTTTTCTATTGTTTTTCAGTTATATATACGGTTGAATTTCAAAAATGTGGGTTGCCGCATGCTCATATTTTATTGTTCCTAGCGAAAGAAGATAAGTTTCCATCGGGTAAATATATAGATCATATAATCTCAGTAGAAATTCCTGATCAAAAATTAGATCCTATCTATTACAATGCAGTGCGAGATTTTATGATACATGGACCTTGTGGTGTTGCAAGAAAGAATTCACCATGTATGTCAGATGGTCATTGCTCAAAGCATTTTTCGAAAAAATTTGTTGAAAATACTTTGGTTGATGAAGACGGATATCCAGTATATAGACGCAGAGATGATGGAAGAACGGTTTTAAAGAATGGCGTTGAACTAGATAATCGATTTGTAGTGCCTCATAATCGTTATCTATTGTTGAAGTATGGTGGTCATATGAATGTTGAATGGTGCAATCAGTCTCGATCTATAAAATATTTGTTCAAGTATGTGAATAAAGGGCATGATCGTGTAACTGCATCCTTCTATAGAACTACGGACGATGAGGAAACCAAAAAACCAATAGATGAAATTAACATGTATTACGATTGTAGATACATTTCTGCTTGTGAGGCAGCATGGAGATTGTTTGGTTTTGAGATCCAATATAAGAATCCTCCTGTTGAGCGACTTAGCTTTCACTTACCCGACGAGCAGCCTATTATTTTCTCAGACGCAGATGCTATTGATACCATTATTGATCGTGCCAGTGTGAATGAAAGCATGTTCTTAGCTTGGTTTGAAGCGAACAAGCGATATCCAGAGGCAAAAAATCTCACATATGCAGAATTTCCACAAAAATTTGTTTGGAAACAGAAGACTAGAGAGTGGACTCCGAGAAAAAAATGTTTCTCATTAGGTCGAATTTTTTATGTTTCACCTGGTTGCGGTGAGATGTACCATTTAAGATGTCTTCTCAATGTCGTCCGTGGACCTAAATGCTATGATGATATTAAGAAAGTCAATGGTATTCATTACGAGTCATATCGTGAAGCTTGCTATGTCTTAGGTTTATTGGAGGATGATGATGAGTATATCGATGGTATTATTGAGGCAAGTTATTGGGCATCTGCATATTCTTTGAGAAATTTATTTGTGACATTGTTGTCATCTGGCTCTATAAGTCGGCCTGAATTACTTTGGAACAAGTGTTGGACATACTTATCAGATGATGTTTTATATAATCAACGAATTGCGTTGCACGACCAAGTTAAATATTTTATTTTCTATTTTTAAGTTTAATTTGTGTTTTGCATATTATTTGATCGTTAATATAGCTTTATAATTAATTACAACATATTCTCTCTCTTTAATTCTAGATTTGCTTATGAGTGAGGATGACATTAAGAATTACGCTTTGGTTGAGATTGAAAAGTTATTGAGAAATTGTGGTAGAAGTTTGCGAGAATTTCCATCAATGTCATTTCCAAACATGGACTCCTTATCAAATACTACAAATAGATTGGTGCATGATGAATTAAATTATGATAGAGCGGCTCTAGCAGAAGAACACGTGCACCTACTTGCTCGCTTGAATGATGAACAACAACATGTTTACGACATAATAATGGATGCTGTTAATTCTACAAATGGTGGTGTTTTCTTTTTATATGGATATGGCGGTACTGGAAAAACGTTCATTTGGAAAACATTATCTGCATGCTTGAGATCTAAGGGAGAAATAGTTCTAAATGTGGCTTCAAGTGGGATAGCATCACTTCTGTTGCCTGGTGGAAGAACAGCTCATTCAAGATTTGCTATTCCAATAAATGTAAATGAGGATTCAACATGCAATATCAAACAAGGAAGTCAACTTGCAGACCTAATTGTTAGGTGCAAACTTATAATTTGGGATGAAGCGCCGATGATGCATCGATATTGCTTTGAAGCGTTGGATAGATCGCTTAGAGATATAATGCAGTTTAGCAATCCACTAAGTTCTGAGACACCATTTGGAGGAAAAACAATTGTCTTCGGAGGAGATTTTCGACAAATATTGCCTGTAATTCCGAAAGGTAGTAGACAAGATATAGTTCATGCAACTATAAATTCTTCTTATATTTGGCAAAACTGCAAAGTTTTGAGGTTGACAAAAAACATGAGACTTCATGGTTGTAGCATAACATCTGAAAGTGAAGAGCTCAAACGGTTTTCTGAATGGATTGCAAGTATAGGAGATGGAACACTTGGAGGGCATAATGATGGTTGTGCAAGTATCGATATTCCAAGTGATATTTTACTTAGTAATGCAAATGATCCACTGCAAACAATTGTTGAGAGCACATATCCTTCATTTGCGAATTTCGTCATCGATCCAGATTTCTTGAAGGATAGAGCTATATTAGCGCCAACTCTTGATGTTGTCGAGTCTGTAAATGAGTACATGATCTCACTGAATTCTGGTAACGCAAGCACATATTTAAGTTCTGATAGTCCATCCAAGTCAGATGCCAATGTTGACTTATTATCAGATGTTCACACTCCAGAGTTCTTGAATAGTATTAAATGTTCAGGTGTACCGAATCACGAGTTAAAATTGAAAGTTGGTACCCCAGTAATGTTATTAAGAAATATAGATCATTCAGCTGGCCTATGTAATGGTACTAGATTGCTGATTACAAAATTAGGCAATCGTGTTCTTGAAGCAAAGATTCTTTGTGGAGACAATGCTGGTAATAAAGTTTTGATTCCAAGAATGTCACTGACACCTTCTGATCCAAGATTGCCTTTCAAATTTCAAAGAAGACAATATCCATTGATTGTTTCTTATGCAATGACAATAAACAAAAGTCAAGGTCAATCACTTTCTCATGTTGGACTTTTCTTGAAGAATCCCGTTTTTAGTCACGGACAGTTATATGTTGCGGTTTCAAGGGTAACAAGTAAGAAAGGATTGAAGATTTTAATATGCAGCCATGATGGAGATCAATGTAATTCAACAACAAATGTTGTGTATAAGGAAGTATTTCAAAATTTGTAGAAGTAAGTGAAATGTTATCTTTTATGTCATCAAAATAGACTTTATCGTTTTATTTTATTTACATTGAGGTATATATTATTATAATTCGTTCAACAACATATTAATATATGTTGGTCCAAGATATTTTGTGAATTACATACATAGTACTAATGATAATTACGTTGCTAAAATTTAATTATTAAATAATCATATTAATGTAATGTTATCTTACATGTATTTCAAAATTGAGTTTATTCTAACTTTTGTTTTAATTTCAAATGTTAAATAAATGTGAAGAACATTCACTTATTTATTTTGCGCTTTAAAATAATTTTAAATATACAAACCGTGCATCGCACGGGTGATATATTAGTATATATATAAACAATCAACAAATGGATGCACATCTGCTAATACACATCTGCTATTGTCTCCTTCGTCCACACCAGGCCATACAGCGGCTGGTTCACCGTGAAACCCTTAACGATGGATCGAGTCATAGAGCCGGAATAGAAGTCCTGGTCGGAAGTAAACAGGCTCCGGCGGTTCATCAGGTTGACATAATACTAAGTGTATGAAAAAAAATACTAAATCTGTGACCAGGGCGGAGCCAGGATTTTGAGGTAGGGTGGGCTAGGTAATAGACTAATAGGTATGACAAGGCTCAAAATTTTATGTCAAAATTTCGGCAGAGATTTCTTTGTAAATTCGATGATAAACTTTAACATATCATTTTCGAAGAAAAATTAACACATCAACATTGAAGATTCTCCAAAGACAAAAAGAGTAAACTTTGATAAAACTTCTTTGCATAATACACATTATATAATAGGCTTAGATGATGAAAATAAGAAAAAGAAAATGTTATATAATAATCTACTCACCTACAAAGTTTTTGCAGAATTATGCAAATCAAGTATTCTGTTTGGTGCATGTTTAAGCATAATATGAATGAACTTCTTCGTTGGGAGGCCTAAAAGAGAATAGTGGTACATGAAAGTCAGCATCAAAAATAATTCTAGCGGACAGTGAGGGCCGGGGGACGGGAGGAGCAGTCGAGAGAGGGCCGGGGGAAGGGGGGAGCAACCGGTCGGCCTCGGCGCTCGGGGAGTTGGGATGCTGGGGGAAATTTTTGGTGGGACAAGTCACAAGAGAACTTGGAGGAGGAAAGTTGGCTCTTTCCTTTTCTGGTGGCTACATACACGAGTGTGCTGCCTTTTTTGCACTGGGCTAAGTCAGCAGACCAATATTTACTTCAAAAAAAAATTTTACTTTTTTTTTTTTTTTTTTGCACTGGTCTACAGCCCAGTGCACCCACAATGTCCCTCCGCCCCTGTCTGTGACAAGTGGTATCAAAATTAAGGTCGATTGTTCCTACGTACGTTGATTTTTTATTTAGTTTACGAGGAGCAACCCGCATCGTCTAAGGAGAAGACAAAACCTTCGAGGAAGGAAGGACAAGAGCAAGGAGTCGTCGTTCTAGCGAGCCCTTAGCGAGTTGGCAACCCGGATCGATCTACTGGAGAAGGGTGTGACTGACATCGAGTTGCAGGTGGAGCAAAATCAGACGGTTCCGGTTCATCAGGTTGACATAATACTTGTTTGTGGCTAGGAATGTCGTTGCGTGTTGGCAGCACGACATCCTAGCCTGGAGGCTGTTCACGAAGGTCTGGTCCATGTTGGGTAGAGACGGTTGGTGAAGATCAGGTGCAGCGGACGATGCCATGCCGAAGGTGTGCCGCCCGAGAGGCTCGGGCGACGAGTTCGTTAATGCCGAGGCTGGCTGATGTTATGGAAGATGGCGAGAAGGGTGCAGACGTTGCTAGCATGATTACAATTCTTATGTTGTAAAGTTCTAAAACTATACATATCAAATTTGTAAAGAGCTAAGTACGTGGCTGAAGTCAAACCAAGTTTTCCTAATACAACATGCATGATGCATCTAGAGGACGGACGATGACAGCAGATGGAGACGTATGCGTTTAATAGTCGTTTCTCCATCTTTAGTTTGATGTCAAACACTGCAGGCAGGCTTAACTGCTCCCATGCATCAATAAAAACCGGCTGGTTTCATAGTTTAGACGTCACACTAGCCTAACTACTCCCGCAATGACGCATTAGAGAGAATAAAAAAAAGAAGAAGTGATCTTACAAACGCCACCGAGTCTCTGGCGGCTGACCACGATCGGCACAGGAGACGACCACGATCGGCACAGTGCGGATTGCTCGCTCGCTCGCTCGGACCGCTTGCGCAGATCCATCCAGTAACACCAAAGCATCCCATCCCTGCACCCGTGCATCATCCAGAACAATACAATAAGAAGTGGCAGCAGTAGCAAACTCGCGAAATTGGCAACCGCACACGAGATGTGGGAGGAGACAAAGGGAGGGATGTCCATTCCTCAGAGGCAAATCTCTACTATTATAATGCGACCGAAAAATGGTTCAATAGTGAACCGTAGAAGCTGTGTGTATATCACTAATCGATTCATAATTATTTTTTAATTCTTATAATTAACTACCACAAAAAACATGTCTCGTATATATCCTCACGTAAAAATAATTTAAAATCCTTGTGACTAGTTGTAAAAATAACTTAAAATTCTTACAACTATTTAAACATATATCAAAAATTCTATAAACATTCATATATAACAAATTCAAACTAAAATATATTCAATATTTAACTATATATATATATATATATATATATATATATATATATATATATATATATATATACAAAAAAAAAAAGAATATATATATATATATATATATATATATATATATATATATATATATATATATATATATATATATATATATATATATATATATATATATAAGTTCTACAAAAAATAAATTTTAATTAAAATATATTCAATATTTAAACTAACTACATGATATTACCTAAATATATATCCAAAGTTCTAAATTTTTTTAAAACAAATTTGTATGCACATGCATATTACCAGCATTATATAAATTAGTTGGTAACTCTAGCAAGTAGGGGTGCAACTCGGGCAGGTTGGGTCTGTTGTATATATCAGAAAAATCAAGTTTCCTTACCTTTTTTTTTCATTCATAATGGTCAAATTATCAACCTATTAATTCCTATTTACCACACCTTTCAACACCATTCAAATATGTCATTTATGGCCCTTAATGGCTCATTAAACCTTTTAATACCATGGAATGGCTCATGGCTCTATATATTCCCATTCTTTCTTCTCTTTCAAGGGGTACAAAAATAGATACACGAAAAAGATCAAAATGATCATATTTCCTCTTCTCATTACCCTCATAAAACTATCATTATTCTCCAATCCTCTCAAATTGTTCCTCCTTCAATTTTCTGGACAAAGCTAAGTTCGGATTGTTCTTCCAAAACTGTATGCGGTGACGAGAAGCCGGTAGCAAGGAGTTTTACCACTAGGAGAATTCGAAAGGATGTCTGCACATAGACCTCGAATATTCTCTTAGAGCAATGCTTCATGCATGACGTTTCCGTAGACAGTTATTTCTAACATTTTCTATTATTTTTATATTTTTTCAGGATGATAAAGATAATTTATCCAACAATCTAAGAGAATATTCATATACATATTTGTTTTGAATTTATATGTTTTGTTAAATTTACATGCCGCTAACCATGATAATCTCTGAAATTGGAAGCCACTGCAACAGAATAGTCCTTCAGTATCTGTGTTGATAAGATTTTCACGTCACTAAGTTCTATAGAAAAACAAAACAAGTATATGACACTTATATATTTCAAGTGGAAATTCATTTTATTCATGAGATGTACTGATTTCCCGAATCATTTAAGTTCTGCTATTGAAGTACTATATCATGTTACTATATTCAATTCTATAGTTTTCTGAATGATATCTACAATTTCAATCGAGAGTACGATATTCTAGAAAAATCATTTGTTCTCAATTCTCGTAAGAATATTAGAATACTGTTCACATATTTATGCATGTATTGACCACACATTGTTGAGAAATGTTATTCAATACCACCCGGGTTAAAATAATAACACCAACTGCGTGAGCAATATCTGGCCTCGTACGCACTATAACATACATGAAAGTCCCCACAACTGAAGCATGGGAAACTCGCTCCATATCTACTATTTCCTCCTCGATCAATGGGCATTACTCACTTGCATGGGTGCTCACTTTCTTCGACCCAGGGCCAGCCCTGAGTTAATGGGGGCCCTAGGCAAATTTTTAAAATGGGGCTCATATATAATATATAAAAAATTAAACTAAAAAATGTTACAGCCAAGGCTAGAACCTATGACCTCTAGTGTACAAGTTTAACAAACTAACACTACACCACAATTGTTTTGTGATAAAGTAGGATCATATTATATATTAGTTCTATTTTCAATACAAGATTACTAATATATATATATATATATATATATATATATATATATATATATATATATATATATATATATATATATATATATATATATATATATATATATATATATATATATATTTGAATTAATTTTTTTGGGCCCCCAAATTCCATGGGGCCCTGGGCGGTCGCCCTGGCCGGCCCTGGCCCAGGGCCGGTCCTACTTCGTCCCATCCATCCTGAAATGCTGAAGTACTCGATGAATGTACTTCTCTTGTGATAAATAAATAATTTGGACTATCTTTACTTTTCAGCTGATCTCCATCCCAAAAATAGTCTTCGATACTAATCAAAATGATAACAATGAATTTGTATATACTATTTTATAAGGTTTTATTTAAAGAAAGCATAATTTAAATCTTAAAAAAAGTTTTTATTTATAAGTACACTTTCAATGCTATTAAAATCCACGTGTCACATCCATATTGTAAGTTCTTATTTTGAGTTTCGTAGTTGAATTGCTTTTTTTTTTCGCTAAAATCCTAGAAGAACTAATGCGTTCTTAATTTTTTAAAGTCCGTCATGAAAAACTGTTGGATTACATGCATGTGATTTCTTGAGGGGGGTTACGTCGGTGGAGAGCTGACCGGAGCGCAGAGGGGAGCTGGAGGGTCGGGGGTGGGTCACGACAGTGTGGGGGGGGGGGGGGGGGGGGGGTGGAAATTTCATTTCTTTGGTCAAAATTTCGAGGGATCAGAGAATGGGGGGAATGAATTCTGATCGACTATATCATATTTTTTAGGGACGTCAAAAAAAGGACGTCGCTAAACGTCGCCAAAGTTAATAGTTTTAGCGACATGTCTTGAAATATGCCGCACTCGTTACTAACTTTTATCGATAACGATGTTTAATAACTTATTGCAACGAAATATTTCATACTACCTAAATGTAGTCGTCAGTCGTCGTAATTTGTCACTAACACCAACTTCTGGTGACGTTACAATTTAGCATCGCTAATTCCATAAAATTAGCAATGTCTCTACATGGTGTTGTTGATAACGTGGTTAAAATGACTTACTTTGGTATTGTACCGGTTGTGTCAACAATTCCTGATTGTTTACCATCTGCTCGACTCGCTGAATATATTAGGTCAGATTTCGCATAATGACTTCCATGCGACAAATCGTTGCAAAGAGGCCTTCAAATTAACTCTTTTTCTTCGACAAGAAGTTGTTGGTCGCTGGGTCTCATATGTATATCGACTAGGGGTGTGCACATTTGGGTCAAACCGACCAAATCGATCCAAACTAAACTGAACCGATCGATTTTTAACCGAACCGATGGTCCGGTCGGATTGGTTCGACTTGATCTTTGAAATTATCGACTTATTTGGTTCGGTTCACGGTTTGGTCACTCAAAAAAACCGTTTAAACCGAACCGAACCAAACCAAACCAAACCCAATACTAGCAATATAAAAATAGGACTTGAAGGTGAGATAAATTTATATCAAACTATTTAGTAGATCAAATAATTCTTCACATTTGTTTGATTTTTCATGCAATCTCAATTTCAACTCTACCAGATCATTGTATAAATTAAATTCTCCATGTACAACTTGTACCCATTCTCGGCTCATTCTCAATTTCCCCAAACGTTATGAGGAGAGTACTTGTTGGTGTTCATTTAAATAATTGTTAGCAAAATAATATGTTGGTAAAAATAAAATAATAAAATATTAAGGAAAGTAATATGTTGTATAACAATAAAAGAATTCGTATCACATGAACTAATATGTTGTAACAAAAAATGAATTAGTTATCCGTCAAAGTAATATGTTGTATAACAATAAAAAGAATTTGTACAATACAAATACTCAGACATGCAAATTCTTGTTGTTTCTTTTGATAATAAGATACTATGTTATTATGTCTCTGATACTTTATTTTTGTTTGATAAAAATAGATCATCCGAACCGAACCAAACCAAACCGATCCAAGTCGGCCGTTTTCAAAATCGAACCGACCAATTGGTTGGTTTGGTTCGGCTGTGATTACTTTCAAACAAATTGACTTCGGGTTGACTTCGGTTGTGACCAAATAGGTCGACCTGCACCGACCGATGCACATCCCTAATATCGACACATCGAGGCACTAATACCGCATGACCCCGCACATAAATATTGATATATGAAAACTAAGGACCCAAGAAAATGAGAACTAAAACCCTAAAATCTCAGTTCTCTAACATGAAATTCGCTAGAGAAAATACTAATAATGGATTTGTATCTACTATTTTACAGCCACCCCCCCTCCCCCCCCCCCCCTAAAATCTCAGTTCTCTAACATGAAATTCGCTAGAGAAAATACTAATAATGGATTTGTATCTACTATTTTACAGCCACCCCCCCTCCCCCCCCCCCTCTTCAAAAAAAAAAAAAAAAAAAAAAATCAAAATAAGACCCTTAACCATCTCAATCAAACAAATAGTTAGAATATACGATATCCAACACGCGTGTTTGATTTTTTTTGAAGGGGCTAAAGATGAAAATAACTATATTTTTCAATACGACTGAAATTCACATGTCACAATCCATATGGACTTTTGAATTCTTATTTGAGTTTCTATAGTCGAATAGTTTTTTTTTCCCCGCAAGTATGCATAAAAGAAAAATAATATTTGTCCCTCCAAAATATCTTTTAAAAGCATTCCTTCTTATATGATAGCTTACATGTCATCTGACATTGTAGTGGACAAGACAAATTTTAAAATTAAAATTAAAATTAAACTAATTAACATTAATATTAAAAAATTGGATACTTAATTTTTTTGGGCTAGAAACCATTAATTATAATTAACGTTAACACTACCATTAACATTAAAAGAAATTGGATACTTAATTTTCGGATTAGAATTTGTCATGTCAGTTGACATGTTAGATGTCACGTAAGCTTTCACGTAAGATAAATAGTTTGGAGGGAAATTTTGGATACAGGAATAGCAGTACTCTGCATAAAAACCATTTATTGAATTAAAAGTTGAAACCTAAACTCAGCATTTACTAACTCTAGCATTGCTTCTTGCCATCTTCTTATTCATAAGCATGCCACAAAGTTTGAGTTCTATAGATCACTAGAAAGCCGCAGCACTCTCCACCACCTCCTCTATCTCCTCCACCACGGACCAGAAGGACGACTTCTTGCCACCGTTGCGGACCGAACAGTTCGCCCGAATCTCCCCGCTGTTGCCAGTCAGCACGCCTATCTGCCCCATCTTCACCATCGAGACCACGAACCTCTCGAAGAACAGCGTCTGGTTCAGCGCGAAGCTGTTGACGAACGGCTTGGTCCTCGGGTCGGAGAGCAAGTCCTGGTCCGACGTGAACAGGCCCTGGCGGTTCAGGAGGTCGACGTAGTACTTGTTGTCGAACTTGTTCGGGGAGCGGATGTCGAGCACGGTGGTGTTGTCGGTCGTGTTCGTGGGGCAGGTGACCTTGAGGCTGCTGGCGAAGAACTTGTTCATCGTGGGGTCCTGTTTCGGGTAGAGGCGGTCGGTGAAGGAGGTGCAGTGGCTGATGCCGATGGTGTGGCCGCCGGAGAGTGCCACCAGGTCCTCGGCGTTGAGGTTGATCTTCTCGAGGACCTTGAGGATGGTGCCGGCGTTGTTGAACGGGGCCGGGAGGCTGGCGAGGGTGGCGTTGCGGGTGGCGAATGTAAGTCCGTCGCGGCGGCCGAGGGGGACCTTGTAGTTTGGTCCGCCAGACTGCATTCATTGCGAAGTAGATAGTAGATAGTAAATAGAGAGATTATTAGTTTGAAGCTTGTTAGCAATCACCCGAATAAAACTCTTATTATACACGATTTTTTTTCGATCTTTCATAAACGTATAATCTTTTTGAAAGATTTGGATTGATATGTAAATTTTAAGTCTGTAAAGTTTTAAACTGTTTTTTTTTTATGAATTATTGACTAATTTGGAAAAAAAAAAAGTTTGACAGTATCCTGTTTAATTAACTAAATTTGACCACACATTTAAGTATGTTTACTAATTTGCAAAAATAATATTTGGCTCCCAAAAATTTGAGTGATACCAACTCTCATTATGTGACATATGACATAGCTGATGACATGACAGCTGACATGACAAAATTAAACATTAAAAGTAATATTAATATTAACATTTAATTAATATTAACATTAAATTAAAATTAACATTAATATTAACATTAATATCAAATTAATATTAATATTAATATTAATATTAATATTAATTAACATTAATTTTAACATTAAATTAAAATTAGCATTAGCAATAACATTAACAATAAAAATAAATTGAGTGATTAATTTTTTGGATTAAAATATGATTATGTCAGTTGTCATGTTAGTTACCACATAATGAAAAATAATATCATCCAAAATATTTGGGAGCTAAATAGTATAATTGTATTTTATGTGAAGGATAATTTTCAAACATAATCCGCAACATTTATTTTCCATATATAAAGAAGAACAGTCCATTTCTATAGAGTCAATAGGAGGAGATGACTTTGTGTCTAACGAATAAATACTAAAAAATATCTGTGTCGTGTGTTGTCCACTTGCATGATTATATTATATACTTGTCTTGTGAAAAATCAAAATATCGTAACAGTCCTGTCCTTTTATATGGATTGTATCCAACACGATATCTTGGGCAAAAAGATACTCAGATGGGACCATAACGTCCCTAGTGTATTTATTCTTAGTAAGAAAGTGCCAAGCAAGAAGAAAGCAAAGGTTTCCACAACGAATAAAGATGAAAGCAACAAAGTGAGACTAAATTATATTCCCATGTGTTCGCTATTGCCTATTCATATGTTTTGTTTGCATTTACTTGGTTTGGTGTCCCTGCAAAATTTAGCCCATGCATGCACCTGCTTCCATTAATAACATCTACAACACCCACCGTGTTATTAGTAATGAAGGAAGAGAGAGGGAGAAGGTCGACGCACGTACCATGGCGACAGAGTCGCGGGCGGCTAGAGCTACGACGTCGGCGCACGAGACCACCTGCCCGCAGGCCTGATCGATCAGCAGCCGGAGGTCGTCGATCGCTTTGAATGCCGCCGGTCGCAGCGTGAGGTTGGGCGGCGCATCCTGCTCGCTCGGCCCGCTTGCAGATCCGTCTAGCAGCACAGAAGCGTCGCATCCCTGTAGAATCACGGAGAATCGAGTTGTTTCGTTACATTGTCACATCTTGTTGTAATTGTTTCAGTGGTGATAATCATCTAAGTTGTTCTTTAAACCAAACTAAATAAACTCACATTAAGAACTCAAAATAAGAACTTACATAATATGAACGTACGTGATCTGTGAATTTCTGTCAATTTTACTAATATTAAAAGTGTACGTACTCATTTTTGTTGGATTGTATCTCGTTTCTGATTGAGCGCCCAAAAAGGGGAGATGACAATGGAGTTGGTAATTTAGTCCCATATCGAATAGGAGGTGGGATCATGGGGATGTAAATAATTGGAATTAGTTCAGATCTTACATGAAAACTCTCTTTTAAGACACTAGCATATGTGCACGTGCCTTGCACGCATTTTAACATTTCTTAATTAGTTTAGGAAGACTCTTTAGGAAGACCAAAGGGTAGTCTTCCTAATTACTAAGTTGTCCTTATTAAAATTAATAAACTATTTTTAATTAATATAAGCATGTAAGGGTATTTTCGAAATTCAAAAGTTTCACCATCTAAGTTTTCCTATTATATAGTAGAATAGATATGGGCCCAATTAAATAACCCAACTTATATGCCAGCTCGGGTTTGGTTAGAACCCAAAACTCAAGAGATTACGATATTAGCTACTACTAATAGTATGACAGCAATCTAAATTTAATTTTTTCACAATAAATTTTAGGAAAATAATTTTTGCTTGGTTTGTGATCGCAGGGCTAAGTGGCAGCCAATTATTGGCGTTCTGTTATCATCGAACTCTATCATCTTAAAATCCAAACCAGAGATCAATGAAAGACCACCACCATGTTTTAAAAAAAAAAATGAAAGACCACCACGTGGCCCACGGACATGCCCTGTAGTAGCTCCTTAATTTTGTCAATGTTATACTGCACCTTATGCTTCGAACACATAATATTTACATTCATACTGTATATTATAATTTTAACATTTTGTTGTAGTGACGCAGCACAAGCGTCATGGTAGGTTGATACTTGCCTGGACAAAACAGTCGTGGAAGTGGAGACGGAGGAGGCCGGCGGCGAGGCCGATGTCGCTCTTGAAGGCCTTCTGCAGGTGGCTCTTCACGATGGACTCCAACTTTGGGCATTTGGACTTGTAGAAAGTGTAGGAGAGATCGTTCGATACAGGAATTTTGCTCTTCGCTTCGGAAAGCGAAGAGAGCAATGCGAGGGAGCTTAGTAGAAAGAGTATAAGCGAGGAGGAAGAAGAAGCCATTGTTTTTTCTCCAGCAAGCACTAGTTGGCAAGAAGAGGAGGGGCACGAGTCTCCCACTGAGGTCCTGTCGTTATTTATAGCCAAACATAAATGTGAGATGGTGTGTGCAGGAAAAGGACATTGTTTCTTCAAATGCATGGTGCACCAGCAATTGTGATAGATAAGTGTTTATTTTTCCACAAAACTTGTGTTGTTTAGTTGCTGATTTGATAGCTAAAGGATAGCTGGTCATACTCTACAGCGCGTGTTTTGTTGCGGGTAAAGTGCATTTAAAGTTTAAACCCTCCTTAGATGCACGAAAATGCAAATAAAGACTCCCTGATCCGAAAAAATCCAACAAGATACGAAAATGCTCAAATCACCCCCCTCCGCTAACTTTTCTGTTAACGGGTGTTAAAATGGGGTTGTTTTGACCATTTTACCCCTGGACTATCTAATATTAACTTGTTAAAAACGGTTAGTTCTAAAATTATTTTGTTAAAAACGGTTACGCACAAATACTTGTTAAAAAGTGGATAAATATTAACAAAGGAAAAATGGTCTTTGCTAGTAAAATTATTTATTAAAATTATTTTAATTAATATTAACTTGTTAAAAACGGTTAGTTCCGTCAAAAAAGTGAAAAATGGTCTTTGCTAGTAAAATTATTCAATTCTCATGCTTGACGTCATTTTCGAAAATAAATGTTTATAATCTAAATAGTAGGTTTTCATCTTAAATTTTTTCTGGAAAAAAAAATCTTTTAACAAATGTCTGGTTAGTCCTGAACTTGTATCGTAATTATTTATTAGTCATGACTATTATCGTAATTATTTATTTATTAATTCTAGAAAAGATTATTAAAAAGATGAAAAAAAATGAAATAAGAACAAAAAAAATGGAAACAAAAAACAAAATATTTAAAAGTTTATTAAACAAAAATCAATTCTCATGCTTGACGTCATTTTCGAAAATAAATGTTTATAATCTAAATAGTAGGTTTTCATTTTAAATTTTTTCTGGAAAAAAAATCTTTTAACAAATGTCCGGTTAGTCCTCAACTATCCAGCCATTTAACTTAGGGCATGTTTTGTAAACCGTATTTGGAGCTAGATAACTGTAACTAATATTATATTATTTAATATTTTATAATAATTACAATCTTAATTAATAATTATAATCGTACTTAATAATTTATTAATTACAATTTTATTATAATATTAATTAATAATAATTTAATCATATTATAATTATAGTTAATAATTTATATATTATAATAATTTTAATTAATAATTTAGTAATCATCATTATTATCATCATTATAGTCTTACTTAATAATTTATTAGTCATGACTATTATCGTAATTATTTATTTATTAATTCTAACTGAAATTGCAAATCTTGGTACAAATTTATTTTCATCACATGTATTACTTAAACAAATAACTTAAATATTAATAAACGTATCAAAAATCCAAAAATAAATTGTTCTTCCATAATTTCTATTTGGACGTAATATTACTGTAACTAATATTAAATTTATTTTCAATGGACTAATTAATCCACAATAGCAATAAATTGTTCTTCCATAATTTCTATTTGGACGTAATATTACTGTAACTAATATTAAAATTATTTTCAATGGGCCTCGATGCTCCTTTACTTCTTTCATTAAATTCCATATTAGAATTTGATAGTGTTCTGAAAGTTTCTCATCCTCCCATAGTAGAAAACCACAAGAATTTGTTGAAAAATTTGCACACCCGTAAAATCTTCTTCCAGGATTGGTTGGCGTCCATGAAGTCTTCAGTGGACTAATTAATCCACAATAGCAACAAATTGTTCTTCCGTAATTCCTATTTGGACGTCTTGAGAATGAAGATTGAGATCTACTGGCCATAATTTGCAATTGGATTGGAGATCTGTAGGTAAGAAAAAATTTATAGCAAATAAGTAAAATAAAAAGGAATAAAAAAGAAAACATTATTTTTCCTACAACCTACCGGATTAATATATAGAAAATAGAAAGTGTGGTGTTTTAAGTGTAATGTTTCAAACAAGTTTCCACTATCCTATATATAGAGAAGGAATGGAATAGGCTGCTGTCCCCAACGGTCACTTGGAGGGGTATTTTGGGGAGTAGAATAATTTCTCTCTCCTAAATTTTGGTGCTAACGGCTACTTCTGACGTTATTTTGACGGAAAGGGGTATTCTGCTCAAAACCGGGTTTGCGGGGGTGCAAACTGCATAAGTTTTCTAAAAGGTCTTATTTTGCGAACGAGGCAACTCTAAGGAGGGTTTAAATGCACTTTACCCGTTTTGTTGCTGATGTGAAACTTGCAAAGGCCGAGAGTAGGGCATGTGCTTAAGAATTACCGTCCTAAATTTGAATATTATATATATTTTTTTGAAGCATTGGGTACTTGTGGCGAACTTGCCTCTACTGAGGCTCGAACTCCCGACCACTTGGGCCGCATGCATCTCTCTTAACCACTAGGCTAGAGGTCATTTACTAAATTTGAATATTATATATATATATATATATATATATATATATATATATATATATATATATATATAATATTCAAATTTAGCAAATGACTCTAGCCTAGTGGTTAAGAGGTCATTTGCTAGTGGTTAGAGGAAGGATAGACATCCCCACAATTTTTGCATCCCCATGCATCCCCATGTTCACATCCGTTGGATGTGCTTTAAGTCATCTAATCTTAACCATTGGTAAATCAACGGTTAAGATTAGATGACTTAAAACACCATCCAACGGTGCAAATAGGGGGGATGCATGGGGATGCAAAAATTGTGGGGATGCCTATCCTTCCTCATATATATATATATATATATATATATATATATATATATATATATATATATATATATATATAAAGGAGTATGTCCAGAGGAGAGTAGAAGGTTGGCAAGCAGCAGGTCTGTCATTTGGCGGGCGCATCGAGTTGGTCAGATCGGTGATCTCGGCTGTGGTCCATTTTTGGCTGCAGTCCATCCTCCTACCTGTGGCCACTATCCGGCGTGTGGAGCGACTATGTGCCGATTTCATTTGGAGGGGAGGTATGCATGCGATCTCCTGGGACCAGCTCTGTCGTCCCAGAAAGGAGGGAGGAGTGGGGCTCCGACCGTTGCTGGAGATTAGGGAGGCCTCTGCGCTTAAGCTGGCCTGGAGATTCATCAGCGGGGGATCTCTCTGGGCGGACTGGATGCACAGCAGATACGTGAAGCAGGGTAGTTTTTGGACGTGCGCTACTGACAACAACCACTCAGTCACGTTCAAGACTATCTTGAGACACAGGGGGGGTGCTCATGTCTGCTATCCGGAGGGTCATGAAGGACGGGTCGGGCACGGACCTCTGGCGGGATCCTTGGATTGATTGGCATTCGCTGTTGGACATCAGAGGAGCCCCGACTCATCAGGAGGACAGACGTGGTATGACATGCAGGCGCATCATACGTGATGGAGAGTGGCGACCAGATTCGTATCGGTTCACTGAGGAGCTGGGTGAGAGCATTTTATCTATTGTCATTGATCCGACTTTGCCTGCAGATCAGTGGATTTGGGAGCCGACTGGAGCATCTTCCGGGACTGGGGAGTTCCAATTCCGTAGTTGCTACAACCTGATCCGGCGAGCTTTCCCGTTGAGTTCTGATTACGAGTTCGTTTGGTGCAAGGGTCTGGCCAGGAAGATGCAGTTGTGTGTCTACAAGCTTCTTCTGGGCCGCCTCTTGACTAGAGATCGCCTAAGTTCGTTTGGAGTGCCGGTTTCGGATCCCAAATGTGTGCTTTGCGGGTTGGAGCCTAAATCTATAAAGCATATCTTCTTCGAGTGCACTCTGGCATGGCAGATCTGGTCGGAGCAGAGTCGTTTATTGGGAGTGTGCGCCTCCGGGAAATGTGTGGGGGACATCATCACGGTGATCCGAGATAGCAGGGGTAGAGGGCAGGACTGGTTCCGAACAGCCAGAGTTCGTCTGGCTGCTGCGGTTTGGCATGTATGGCCGGAGCGAAACCGTCGGATCTTTGAGGGGCTGGTCACCCCTCCAGTTGGCATTCTCCATAACATCGAGTTTGATGTTAATGCTATGGAGAATTGATGAGTGATGAGTGGGAGTCCCACTCTGTTTGTATGTTGTACGATTATGACTTTTCATTTGGAATAAAATTCACCTTATTTCCAAAAAAAATAAATAAAGGAGGTATCACCATTCCTTCATTTTTGCATTTTCTAAACATCTCCTTTTTCACATTCGTTGGATCTTGTTTAAGTCATTTAATCTTAACCGTGCATGCATCTCTCTTAACCACTAGGCTAAAGGTCATTTGCATATATATATATATATATATATATATATATATATATATATTTTATATATATATATATATATATATATATATATATATATATATATATATATATATATATATATACACACACACACACACACACACACACACACACACTAGTAAATGTACGTGTTTTGCACGTATAATAATGTATAATAAGAATATTATCTAATTATTGTCAAATATTTTTTCTAACTTATGTGATTAAAGTGGGAGGTATTCTTCTTATTTGGTTGAGTTCGATTTACCCTTTTTGACAATATATAAAAAAAATTAAATTTTTTCAACAATTTTTTACATAAATTTTTTTTAAAAAATTAAATGGTTGATGATATACATACGACTTAGACGGCTCAATCTTTAGCAGTTTTGAAGCTCCCTTATAATAGTGTGTGTGTGTGTGTGTGTGCGTGTGTGTGTGTGTGTATACACGAGGACCTATTATTCCTTCCTTCTGCCCAAAAGGCATGAATATCCTCCAATTTTGCCCCCAAAAGGTATGTTCTCCTTTTGCAAGTTGGTTCTCAACCGCCACAAAAATGATTATTTTCTTGGGGCTCAATTGGGTTCTCTTCTACAGAAGTTGGGAGAGTGAGAGGACTCGACAGAAATGACCACCTCTATCAAATGTGAAATCACAGGACAATTCTTTTCCCCTATATACAAAGTAACACATAAACTAATGTCTAGTAAACAAATAGCCAAGATTTCCAATACGATGGTTGATGATGATTTCTTACACTAAGATTCTAGAAAAGCTTCGTAGATCGAATTATCAGTCTCCTTTTTGTGCTAAAGGATTTTTTGGACCTATTCGTCTCCTTGTTTTTTGCGTACACAAATAAATGTAAGATTGGTAGAAAAAACAACAATTCACGAATTATACCTGAAGTGATGAGAAGTAGATGACGGTTTACAACAACCTAGATCAGTCAGCGACCTCAAGATCTTCTATCATATTTTTTTTCTTAAGTTGGACGTCGTTTGCACAACGAACTTCCAACCTTTTCTTCTCCTTGGCTGACATCTCTTTCTCTCCTTACGTAAAAAATGAGTTTAGAGAAAACTCATGTTATTTTCTGACAATTATGACGGCTAAAGAATAAAGGGTAGATATATAGGCTACGGCAGGGACCGTAAGGGTAAATTAGGATTAGATCTCCTAACGGGTCTGGAAATCCCATGTTCAGCCCGATCACACAACCCAGACCCGTTAACAATAGATCGATCCACTAAAGAGATATTGTTGTAATACCTTTATAATCCCAAATTACGTTTATGGATTTCTTGTTATTATATGCTTGTTTGTCTCCCCATGTTATCCATCGTTCAAATTAAGTTACTGAAAACTATATATTAATCGACATATATTATCCTTAAATAGTACCACTCAACTTTATTTGCCATGTCGAATATAATCCACCTGCAGGATTTATATGACAATCCTTATGAGCTCCTTAAGGGCACATCATCAACCCGACATATCGGGACCTGGATTTCTTTTATAATCAATATTTCATCATACACACATTGCCATTATCCAATTCATAGAGGGTATTGACCCATAGTAAATCTCACTCTTTTATGAGTCGAAGTAATGAACACTGTATATACATATCTATTATTATATCCTGATTAAGAGCACAAACATCCATAATAACAAAGGTATTTGATCTCTTATGTAGTCAGTACAAAGAGAACAATCTCAAGTGTTCATGTTTAATACACACAAAGTGTACTAGTGTAAACATATAGTCAAGATAGACTAATACCAAATTATACTACAACCTTACCAAAGATTTGTCCAAATCTATCTAGGTTGTGAACCATTTATATATTCCACAGGGAACTAATAATATAATCTTCTATGTGACACCACATATCATATTTTTTACATTGTAGAATATCATACACTTGTATTAACATTATAACAAATATAATATACAAATATTTGCCCATTTAATTCTCATTCAAACAAGATAATGTAAGACCTCTAATTTTGGAATTTATTTAATATGATTATAAATACACTTTACTATAGCTTTGATTTTCTGGAGCACAATAATTGTCAATTCTTCAAAACCAATTTCATATTTGTGTTCTAAATGAGTCCACCTTCATTCAGGAATATCATGACCCACTCAAAAATGTTTCCTTCTACTATATTTTTCTTACACAACTTTAGAGTCAAAAAGGCAAATTCTACCATTTACCGTAAAGCCGTTGTATTTTCCAAATGGAATTGGAGACCCAAACCTGATCAAAATTTTTTGATCCAATATATAATTTTGACCTATTTTGAGCCTACTAAGCACATGCCAATAGTGTCCCACTTAACTGAGTTCACATATGCTACTTATAATCAAATGGCACACAAGATCCAATTAATAGACTTTCGGGACCCGATTAATTCCAACGAGCCGCATCAACCCAAAACCCAACCAATTAGTATAGGTAGAGACTAACCTAGGTTTCCAAAGCTTAGTATTGATCCTTCATAATTATTATTTATTAATTAATTGCAGCAATCTTTTGAAAAATGCAAATATGCATTATATAGATTTTGAAGGACTTATTTGGAAATACCATATCCTACTCAATCTTCCCTTCCCATTTAAATTCAAAACAAATCCTAAATTTCTCACGATTCTCTTTCCTTCATGAAATCTATTATTTTCGTGTGTATATATATATATATATATATATATATATATATATATATATATATATATATATATATATATATATATATATATATATATATATTAGAGAACCCGAGCCCTGACCCTATTCTCCCGAAACCCCTAGAAATCGTGCGACAGTTTGGTTTTCTTCCTGTTGTCCGCTCCAACTACAGCACCTCTCCACCCCCTTCCACCTCCTTCACGATCTTCCCAAGACCCTCCTCTTCGACCCCAGCAAGCCCCCAAGCTGTCTCACGAACTTTGGTGGGCGGCACAAGCCACCAAAGTTACCCTAATCCCGCCGAACCCAATCTGTGAACACAATAGGTTAGTTGACCTCGTGCATGTACTTTCCTACTTTTTATTGATATTTTTTGACGCAAAACCAATTCTAACACATAGCCCTATGTGTCCTCTTCCTTATCCAATAGCCATGGCACCTGAATCCACTTCGTTTGTCCATGGCGTACGTTGTACGAAGGTTGGTCCAGGCTAATTTTGGTGCACAATTGATTCCGGCGACTTGCGAAGCTTTCCGACCTCCAAAGAATTATTGGTAATTATCCTAACATCCTCCCCTGTCATCCTAGTATGCTCACTTAGGATCCGTTTTTGCTCTACAAGTTATCGACTTTGAAATTCATTGAATCTAGTTTTGTCCTTGAACTTTAAACTTCGTGCTATTTTCCTATTATGTGTATCATGTATCTATTGATATAAAATCACATTTTTCTAATATTTTCTCATATATTTTAGAATTAAAAACAAAATTTTCCTATTTACTTTTGGGTTCAATCGGATCGACAAGTTGGCTAAATTGTGCTACTAGTTTGATATACTATCTAGATACATGTTTTATTGTGATTATTATAGTTAAATATTGTTTATAATATTTTTGATAAATATTCCAGAATTAAAATGTTATACTTATAGTTTAAAAAATTATTTTATCATGGTAATATGATACTATATATAGTAGATATGGTTATATATGGTTATGTATTAGTTTTGTTAGAATATGCCTAGTTGAGACTATATATGGTGTATTTTAAGACATCGAGATGTCATTAATTTGTAGTCTCTGTAATGTCCCAGTCCCAAAATACACAGGACCAAGATACGTGAACATGTCAGCTATGTTTCAAGTGGACTCCAGCCCTACTCGAATACGTATAAGATGTCTAGAGGTCCAGTCTAATTATAACTAGCAAGTCCAACTATATCTCAATCCACAGGATATCATCTCAAGTGAGAACCAAGTGTTCTAGTGCTGATGAAACAGTAATACACCGATTTCGTACAAGAATAAAAATATGAAGAAAGAGAATATGTAATAAAGTTGGCCAGACCCTAATACAACTATCTGAACATGCTCATGACAAAGGATAAAGCTTAAGTAGGCTATATCAGGAGAGTAAAGTCATGGAAAATTAAATCTAATTCCGAAGAAATAAAATAAAGATATCAACCAATATATACCTAAATTTTGAAGATGCAACCATCAATCACCATTTAGCCTGTAAATTGAGCTCATCTTTAACTTGGAAAGATCACCAGGTCCTCAGAGGACATAGCAAGATACATAATTGAGACTTGTCTCATGGTATCGATATTTATATACGGATACGTATTTTGTAGTATATTTCGTATTTTCTTGATTTTTGGAATGCTTTAAATTTTTTTAAATTATATATTTTCTCCTTGACTGGCATATCGATAGTGTACCGGTGTGTACCAACGGTATACCGTCCGGGAGATATTTTTCACTTTTAGATATTTTCTAATTCTTGATATTTTTATGAACAGTGTTTCCGATATTTTCGTAAATAGTGTTTTGGATATTTTGATGAATAGTATTTAGATATTTTTGTAAATAGTATTTAGATATTTTCATGAATAGTGTAGATGCATCATATTATTCGATGAATACTTGATTTTCTTTGGATGGCTTAGATTGATCTAGATCGTGAGATGTATCACAATCTGACGTTCATGATTAATTCTCCCTTCTATATATACCCTTTTACTTTCTCTCTTCTCTATCTTTTTATTATTTTTTCCATTCATTTTCTCTTTCAATATTCCTCTTTCTCAAGCTTAGGAAAGCTTGGCCTTGAGGCCTAGAGTGTGGTTCGTACCCCTCTTGGTGGTGGAGTGGAAGATTAGGTTTGGAGCTTAACCTAGGCAAGTATATCTTGCCAAATTCTTGAACAAAATTATTTTGTTGTCATTTTTGTTTTTCTTGGTATTAAATGCTTAGAATTTTCCTAAACTCATTTTTTAAAATATTTTTTTCTTATGATTCTCGTCTATATGCATATTTGAACTAGGTTTTGAATTTGGTTTGAACTAGGTTTGAACTAGGTTTTGAATTTCTGTTAAAATCTAATATTTTTTCCTTATGATCGATTCTCGTCTTATGATTCTTGTCTAAATTTGGTTTGAACTAGGTTTTGAATTTCTGTAAAAATCCAATATTGACTTAGTAGAAAACTCGTATTGAAAGTGATACTGGTGTTACTATCATGGATCTTGGTCACATATATTATATTAGACCCGTACCTAGCTTGCATTCCATGGATTTTGAGTTTAGTGGAAATCGGAACCCGTTTCGATTTTCCGAGAACCTATTTGAGAATATTTTGAGGTATTGATCTATCAAATCTTTGAATTTGTGAAATAATACTTCCATGTTGTAGATAATACAATTCTATGCGATTTTGACTTTTGAAAATTTGAATTTTGATTTAAAATAAAGTTTTTATGGCCCAAACAAATTTTGACAAAATCCTGGAATTTTGTTGTTGTCTGGAAACGAAATTCCGACGGTATATCGATTTTATACCCCAGAAACTCTCTGTCTTTGGCCAGAATACCGTCGGTATACTACAGTATACCGTCGGTATATCGATTTTGGCTATTTTTTTTTACTGTTTTTGCCCGTTTTTGATATTTTCTTCAACTATAATGAATTCTTAACATGATTAGTTGATATTGTATAGTTAGAGAATGATTGTACACCCTATATACACTTGACACTAACACATGTTCAATTATTGTTCTATGTCAAGTACTTACTTTTTATTTGTTCCTTCTCACATGTCGTGATATATCTTTCCTATCGATTCTTTCTCATATGCTATGATATGCATTGTCATGCCTTTTCGAATTTATTGTACTTTACAGTCTATGCCATGTCTATTATTTTTTTTGCTGTGGCCCGTCGTGGCGCACTCTTGTTACATGCCTTTTCGCTTACTGGATAGTGGTCCGTCGTGGTGCACTCTTGTACATGTCTTTTCATTTTTTACATAATATTGGCTTGTCATGGCGCACTCCTGATTTCTTTATAGTGGCTTGTCGTAGCGCACTCCCGCTTTCAGCTTATTATATTATTATTATTATGGCTTATTATAGTGCATATTCTTATTTTTCTAGTCCAGTCTCGCATGTCTGATACCTAGGATGGATTCTGCAGAATGCCACACCTGAAATCCTAAATAAAAATGTTAAGGATTTAACAACTAGCTTGACAACCTAGATAATTAGGAGGGGAGACTTTTCCAGTTACCTGCGCCCCTTGTTTTACGATCTTATATATATCTACTAGGGATTTAGAGCTATCTGTCATAATGAGCACCTTCCAGCACACCGTCGAGTGGGGCACTTATTTAGAAAACACGTATCTTACTGCGGTGTGTCTGTTATACTTATTTTCTTTTGGCCTGGATGAGTCGGGTAGTCTGCAGGACAGGTAACTGGACTTAGATTTCTCAAACTTGCATATATTAGTAATTAGGATTGTGATAACCCTAGTTAGCTAATGTATAAAGCCGTACTCATTGCTTGTCCGTGATTATTGTATGGAGTCCAGTCTAGTCTAGTTTTGTCTAGGCAGTGTCCAGATTTGTTTATTTCAGTACATCATTGTTTATGCTTTACTTTTGTCGATAAATGATTAGAGACTATGTTCTGTTCAGGAGAAGGTTACAACCCCGATCCTTGTTTGGTTTACAGATTGTAATTCGATTCCGAAATAGTTTATAAGTATCTTATCATTTGTCGTCCTATTCAGTACTCACATGCTACACATGATTCCTCCATTTTAAATGCTTGTATGTTCTAGTTTTCCTCCATGCTCACATGTCCTGGTTACCTTACACGCTCACATGTCTAGTTTATCTTACATATTCACATGCTACCGTTCACTTTACATGTCTACAGTTTATATTATGTCACATGTTATTTATTGCTTGTTGTCTTTTCTATTCTCGGGATAAGTGCATTGGTAGTGCACGAGTCCTGATCAGTATTTACTTACTTTTGTCTTTATCTGTCGATATGTTATTTATTATTAGTTTTAGTTCATAGTTTGGCTTCCTTTGTGTTACTTGCTATTAAGGGTCTGACCCCACTGGTTTTGTTTGGCCAGATCTGATAGAGGAGTCCGAAGGATCTTTCGTACCATCTATTCGACGGTGACCATCCGGATCACCAGAGCACCTTAGTGGGTTTCTTATTTCATTTTTCCACTAGTTATATACATTATTCTTTTGTGGCATTTAGCCTCGAAGCACGTATTTAGCTCGTGTTTTGGATCTTCACATTTAGTTTACGGACCTAAACATGATTTGCTCTATTCTAGATTATAGCTAGAGCTAATCATGTATGACTATTAATCTTGCTACTTCTTTACTTTGTATTACTAGCTTCATGATCATCCATGTATATATATAGTTTAGGACGCTTTACTATTTTATGTCGGATGATCATACTTCTTGTACTTTGCATATTTGCCTGTGATTGAGATACCTAGGATTTCTTGACCTAAGATTGACTGTTGGATTGTAGTAGTGACCCCCATCTATATAGCTTATACGTTATTTCGGAGTACCGGAGTACTCTGGTATACGTAGCTGGCCTTGACCGTCCCGACTTACCTGTATTCTGGTTCTGGAACGTGACAGATAATAACATGTCTACTATGACAGTAAATAACATGCATTGGAAAAACATAAAACAATACAAGAAAATAAAGACTGAAGAATACACAGTACAAGAATGAAAACGTGAAGAATGTGGCATGCTGTCAAAAATTGTGCTATTAAACGTGACTACGAGTAAGTCAGGATAAAAATGTGAAGAATGTGGCATGTCATCAAGAATCGTGCTATTAGAATAGTGCTTGATGCTTCCATACATTCTAGCTTTAGAGGACTATTGAAGACCCTAACTAGATAAAGATCACTCAAGAACTTGAAGACAGGACTCAAGGCATGAAGACAATCAGCGTAGTAGGAGAAGACTGTGGAACGCAACCTGCAAGTCGATCTTCCTCTTAGGTGTTCTTTTAGTACTAGACTTCCCTGTTCGAGATTTTTTCTACCTAAAATCTCCTTGCTTCATGTTTGAGATTGTTTCTTAGTACCTAAAATCATTGTCTGTTGAGATTGAAATCTTTTTCTACCACTACTCCTGAAATTTCGAGGACAAAATTTTTCTAAGGAGGGTAGATTTGTAACCCCCATTTTTTAAATTTTTAATAAAAGTTACCTTAACCAATTTTTTTTAGTTATATTTTCATAATTAATTATATATCTATCTTTATTTAAAATGGAGTTTGGGCTTAATAGCTATGGATAGGCTTCCTCTAACTTTATTTCTAAGCCGACCATAAAGGCAGTTGGACCAAACCTAGATACCTATAACAACAAAAACTAATAGTCCCATATAGGCCCATACTATACTAAACCCACCAAACAACAAGCCCATGACTGAACCAAACAATAGACCCCTGGAGTCACACTCCTATCTTCTTCTTATCTTCTAAATTTAGATCGACCACTCAGTGAAGGAGAGAGTCGATGCTACGACCGATCACCCACTGGAGGAAGAGCAGCTCCTTGACATCCAGGAGATTCAGAGACTTTAACCACTGACCTAACCGTTCGATCTCATCCATCTAAGTCCACCACCTTTCTCCGACGAATCTCTATCGTACAGCGGTAACGGCCGCCATCGACCTTGCCAGACTATATTCTGCACTCCTCTTTCTTCGGCGAATCCCTCTCTATTCCTCACTCCTCTTTCAACGGTGAAGATCTGCCAAAATTATTTCGACCTTCCTCTCCTTTCTACCAGTTCGTTAATCCCTAAACCATAGATTTCTAAGCTTCGGCCATGGCGATAGTGATCTCTATACACAGTGTAGGCACCACGGCTTGTCGTTGAAGCCTTGGCGGTCCGATCGAGCATCAACGACAACATTCAGAGTTGTCGATGAACTTTCGGCCACTGTTCGTAAGCAGCGATCGAGGTTCTTCTTTAACGACCGATGTTCTTCCTCAGCGGACGACATCACCAGCTAGCCACGCGATCGATTGACGTCGACAGTCACAGACATCCTCTTCGGTGAGTGTCCGGTCATCAAGTGCTCAATCTTTTTTCGATCTAAATTCTTTGTCAATTGAATCTAATTAACCCTTGATCCTTGATTCTGTGTCGAAAGCTGAATCCAACTGGGTCAAGAACACTTGGTCGCGGAATGTCACGATCCGACTCGCCAAATCGGTCGTCATCACCTTGACTCGAGATAAATCGATCTTACGAGTCGGGACGTGATACCGTACATATCTTTATTGGAATTGTACAAGGCAAGGATGTGTAGTTGAAACTTTTTTTGAGACGACGAGTTGAAATTAAACAGTGCAAAGAGTTGAAGACTTAGAATAGGAAGAAATTTAGCTTTTCATTCATAAAACTTGCAAAGTATGTGCAAGGTCATTTTTACATTACATATGCCATTGCGGCTACATCTTTGAAAATACAAAAGAAAACTCTCGACAAGATGCTATAAAATAATCCTTGTTGTTTCATACATTCATGCCCCTTTATACATTTGAAAAAAGCCTTCGATCTGAATTGGGCTTCAAAATACTTCAAAATATGAGAGCTTCGAGCCACCTCCCGTTCTTCAGCTTTAGTCTAGTCTCGAGCTCCCGCAGCACGTTCGTCACCTAGAGAGTTGGGGGTTAGCACACTTGCTAGTGGATGGGACGAACCCACTCATCTAAACCGACACTGCTTATTAAGGATTCTATCATACGAAGTGATCTTTCTATTTAGAACTATATGATTTGCAATTCATAGCGAAGGCACATTTTAAACAGTAAACAACATAACCAATTTCAACTTATCTTACCACGACCGTGCTCCTTTCCTGCACAAAATAGACATAATACATACCACCTGCACAAGACAATAGGTGAGCATGCATTCTACCATATATGCGATCATTGGTGATATCGACACCATGAAGGACGATTACGTAGCATTGCGACAGGCCCTACCAGTCCAGGTTACGAGCCTAACTGGAGGTCTCGTAATGCCTCACGCCGAAGCACGATTCCATTATTTTCTCCTAGGCCGATTCGATCCCAGCGTCCCGGGTATCGTTTCGAGGAAAGCTTACCTTGTGCACAAGTCATCCATGACCATGCGAATGTATGAACAGTTTAATATGTATGAAGTAAATTGCATGCGCAGACATTATTAAGCCACATAATCATTTCTACTTGTTCAAGAGTTCTTTTCCCCGAAGCCGTACGTTTTGATTTAGCATTCCGTAGGCACCAAATTCTCCGAGGCGTAATATACCACAACCAAAGTTTCTTTATTATGTTTTGCAAAACATGAATTAATTCTATCTCTTTTCTAGAACTTTATCTTTTTTCTTTTTAGTGTGATACTTATAAATTCGGAGTTACTTTCTTTAAATTGATATAATTATCCCAAGTTCTTGATCTTAGTGGCAAAGCATATATCCAGTTAGCATCATCGATTTGATCGTTGAACTTTCAGAATTTTGTTGGCGGGAAGGAGTAAAAAAGAAGGGGCCGAAGAACCACCCACCTAGAGATATTGCACAGAGAGTAGGAGAACGCTTCGTAATGGTCAAGCATCAGTTACACGAACTCCTGCAACGGCACGAGCATCGAATTAGAATTCTTCCTTCAATCCTTCCTTCGAAATTCCCAAAGACGCATTCAGAAATCGACGTGAAAGCACACTTATCAAACCCAAGCAATACGGATCCTATCTCGAATCATGCAGACCTTCTCAACGGCTTGTTCGACTAGTTCTGGCCCGAGCATCTGTCGCTCTCCAACTTCGTCCCAGCAAATCGGAGATCGGCACTTCCTTCCGTAAAGAGTCTCGTAGGGAACCATCTGGATGCTTGATTGATAACCGTTGTTGTACGCAAACTCCGCAAGCGACAAGTGTGTGTCCCAACTAGTCTTTAAATCTATTACACACAGACGTAACATATCCTCTAGGATCTGATTCACCCTTTCTGTCTGGCCATCGATTTACGGGTGGTACGCGGAGCTAACATTCAGCGTAGTGTCCATCGCCGCTTGCAGACTCGTCCAAAAATATAACAAGAATCACCCATCTCTGTCCCAAATGATTGTAGCATGTACTCCGTGGAGTCAGACAATCTCATCGATATAGATCTGAGCTAACCGATCGACGCTCCATGATGCTTTGATAACAATAAAATGAGAGGATTTGGTCAATCGATCGACAATGACCCAAATCGCATCATTTCCCGTGACGTCTTCGGAAGGCCCACGATAAAATCCGTAGAGATGTCGTTCCACTTCCATACTGGAATGTCGAGGTTCTGTAGCTCCCCACCTGGTCTTTGGTGCTCGGCCTTCACTTGTTGACAAGCCATACACTGTGACACAAAAGTTGCTACGTCTTTCTTCATACCGTGCCACCAAAAGGTCGTACGCAAGTCCTTGTACATTTTGGTGCTTCCGGGATGCAACGAGTACATTGCATAGTGGGCCTCTGTCAGAATTTCTTTTCTAAGTTCGGCATGGTCCAGCACGTATATTCTCCCCTTCATCCGCATCATTCCACCCTCGTCCACCACAAAGTCGACCGCCTTTTCTGTCAAAAATAGCTCATACATCTTCTTCAGAATGGGTCATCCTCCTGTACGATCTTTATCTCGTTGTGCAAGCTAGACTCAAGGTGCAATTGGGCCAATTGTGCTCCATGGTAGCGAATTCAGAGTTCGATACCCATTTCTGCCAAGTCTTGCTATATGTCATGGTTGATAGCCAGACATCATGCAAACATTCTACTCAGAGCATCCGCTACGACGTTTCCCTTGCCCAGTGTGTACTCGATAGACAAATTATAGTCTTTGATGAGTTTGAGCCAACGCCGCTGCCGTAAGTTCAAGTCCCGTTGGATAAAGATATATTTGAGGCTTTTATGATCCATATCGATGCTACAAGCCACACCATAAAAATAGTGCCGCCGTAGCTTCAATGCGAACACAATCGCCGCTAGCTCAAGATCATGCGTAGGATAATTTTTCTCGTGTTGCTTCAATTGTCTCGAAGCAAATGAAATCACCTTATCCCTTTGCATAAGCACGCATCCCAAGCCAGTTCACGATGCATCGCTAAATATTTGAAACCCTTCTGGTCCATCCGGAAGTGCAAGGATTGGAGCTGAGACGAGCCGTTTCTTTAACTCCTGAAAGCTAGATTCACAGTCGTCGTTCCACTCGAATGCCACAACTCCTGAAAGCTAGATTCACAGTCGGATTCGCTAGGCATCGCATCTTCGGTGCTATCCGTGCTAATCAACGTGGCATTGACAGCGGGGACACCCGCTCTCTTCGACATTCCTACAAAATTGAGCAAACCCGTTATATTCTCAAAATATCTACGGGCTTATCTGTATGGAACGATTATTTCATGTCGTATATATCGAAAAGCATAATTTTTGAAAAATTGCAACATCATCTAAAAGAAAAATGTTTTTGAAATGTTCGAGGTGTGAACCGTGCTCTGATACTAACTTGTCGTGCCCTGACTCGCCAAATCGGTCGTCATCGCCTTGACTCGAGATAAATCGATCTCACGAGTCGGGACGTGATGCCATACATGTCTTTATTGGACTTGTACAAGGCAAGGATGTGCACTTGAAACTTCTTTTGACACTACCAGAATAAGTTGTTTTAGCGACGCCTAAAGACGTCGCTAAAACGACATATTTCGTCGCTAAAAATATTTACCGACGCAATTATCGACGTTTTGGACTTGTCGCGAAAACGTAAGCCGCTGATCTTTAAAATGTCGCCAAACGTCGCAAGTACCGATGTTTATCGACGTATATATACGTCGGTATATTATCGACGTCTACCGTCGTGTCGTCGGTGTATTAGCGACGTGTTTAACGTCGCTACGCGTCGGTAAATTTACCGACGATTACCGTCGTGTCGTCGGTGGTTTAGCGACGTGTTTAAAGTCGCTACACGTCGGTAAAATCCTGGGAATTTATAGACGTTTACCGTCGTTTAAAATGTCACTAAAAGTCGGTAATTTATGGGATTATTACCGACGTTCACCGACGTTTACCGACGTTCTCCGACGTATAAGGACGTCGGTAAACGTCGGTACCCTGGAAATTTTTGCAGATTTATCGACATTTACTGACGCAAACGTACGTCGGTGGACGTCGGTAACCGTCGGTAAACGTCACTAAATCTGCAAAAAAAAATAAAAAAAATAAAATACAGAATGTCCTTTTCTTCCTGCAGTTTAAAAAGATAACCATAACTAATATTGGACTATTTTTCAAAATCTGGAATATGTAAACCTGAGATTTGGTCTGCACAGTCCCCTCATTCCCAGTTTGGGTTTTACTTTGGTATTAGGACTTGACAGTCCATATTCCAGATTTGAGTATTTGAATGATTGAGCCATAACCAACAGGAATGAACACTCAATAACACACATGGTTCCTGCAACATTTGGTTCCCTATTTTGCTGAACACAGGCCATATACACACACACCCATGTGAATGACACACAATCACACACATACACTATTTTCCCTCACTGTACACAGGTTTCAGTCCCTACATACACAGGTTTCAGTCACTCCTACACACACACACTCACTCTCTATCACACACTTGTCACTCTCCCTTTACCTCACTCTTTCTAACTCTCTATCTTTCTATCTTCCTATGTATATATATATATATATATACATATATATATATATATATATATATATATATATATATATATATATATATATATATATAATGTAATGTATATAAATGTGTATGTGTATGTAATATGCATCTAAGTATATTATGTATATATGTAGGTATCCTATATATTATATTATGTGTGTGTACCATTATATATATTATATATATGTATGTGTGGTATACATATAGGTAGCCTATATGTATATATATATGTATGTAATATGTGATTTTCATGTGTAGGCCTAGATGCAATAATAGGTTGTGTGATGTTGGTTTTGACTTTGTATTGTATAGGTTGTATGGGCTTGATATACTAGCATAGGCTAGTTTAGCCTTGATTAGACTAATATAGACTTGTTAGGACTTAGAACGATTGTTAAACCTAGTTAACATAACCTAGACTTGTTTAGACCTAGAATGACTTGTTTGACCTAATTTAGACTTGTTGGACCTAGTTTGACCATAGTTGACCTAGTTTGACTTCTAGGGTTGACCAGAGTTGACCAAGAGTTGACTTTGGCCTAGATTGACTTTTAAACGTAAACCACAGAAGCACATTAACATCCAATTGAAATGAATAATAACATAAACAACAGTATAACACAACGTAGCAGGCAACAAATAGAATGGGATCCAACAAATAGAATAGGATCCAACAAATAGAATAGGCACAACCAACAAGTATCCAAATAACCAAGTCTACACCAAATAACAAAGTCTACAACCAAATAACCAAAGTCTACACACAACCAACAAATAGAATAGGATCCAAACATCCAAGTCTACACAACCAACAAATATCCAAGTCACAAACAAAGGATCAAACAAACAGTCCTAACTAGGACTACTAGGGATCTGGTGCAGGAGGGGCACCGCCGCGACGAAGGGATAAGAACAACTCATACTCCTCAAGTGAAATCGATACCGATGGAGCAGAAAGTGACGTCGGTGGAGTCGGTATCGAAGAAGAAGGCGGTGGAGACGGCGAAGTCGACGACGATGAAGGCGCACCCGGAGGACCAGCACGCTCCAACGCTGTAAGTCGCTGGTGGTATGAATCCATGATAGATAAAATTCTATCACTGCTCTGGACCATCGAATCCTGCGCCGATCTCAGCCTCTCGGCCATGGTCACCTGTCCTGTCTGCAGCTCCGTCACCGTACGCTCTAACCCTCCAACGGTGCGCTCTGTCCTCTCAGTTGTCTCCATGAGCTCCATAATGCCGCGGTCGAGCGCATCCAATCGTGCTAGCAGCGCAGGATCGTCCGTAGGGTGCTGAGACTGCTCCTCGATCCGTCGTAGCAGGTCGTCACGGAGAGACTCCATCATCTGGTGGACTCGGGCAGACTCCTGGGACGGCTGTGGACCATGCACACTAGCAGGAGATGTCCTAGAGGACTGGGTCGCAACTAGGGTGCCATAGGATCCCGTACCGTAGTACGTACCCCTACGGAGTCCACCAGCGGCGGTCATCCACAGCTCGTCCGCCGATGGAGCTTGAGTGGGCTGCGAGGAAGTACCAGCCTCTCCTGCATCAGGTGCACTAGCAGCCGCCCGTTCCCGCAGCCTCTGATACTCGGCCTAGAAAGTATGGATAGTACTCTATAATTTCTAATTTCTAATTCATGTACTTATTATTACTAACTACATGAATATTTATTTGTATCATATTTACTAAGTTATATTAAAATTGACACGAAGTATTAAATTAAGATAACGTATTGTAATACTTACATAGGTCTGCTCGGCCCTCTCGTCAATAAGGTTTTCGCCCTTCCGATGGGTGGCCAGGAAGACGGTCACCATGTCGACGTTACCGACCTTTCTTACCTGTAATTAAATATATTATCTTAGTAATAATTTATCGGTTTTGCATTAAAATAATATTTCAAAAAGAGAAAGACATACCAGACGATGGAAATGTTCCGTCATCGGAATCGACCTACCGTACCACTTCGAGGCATGTTGCCTAGCCGCCTTGGCCTTCTCCGACTTCTCCTTGTACCTTGGCTCGTCGAATCGAGCCTTCATCGCATTCCACTGATCAGGGTTGATCCAACCTTGGATCGGCTTTTCGGTACGATCACGATCCTTCTGATCATTAATAGCGTCGCAGATCAGCTTGACAGCGACGGCAGGAAACATCCCCTCGATAAGCTCGGCCCGGTGTGGTGGATAGAAAAACATATCCTAGAAGAGCGCAAACCAAATATTTATCAGTTATATATAATATGCAAAAATTATATGATTCATGTTAAAAGCAAATATATTTTAACCTTGAAGCGCGTAAACCAGTAGGCCTTCCTCTCGTCCGGAGCATCAGAGTAGTTAATCCAAGCACCACCATAATTATGCCTCAGCATGTGGCCTAGACGTCTCTGTACCTCTGGGGGACGATATCTATACAAACATATTATATTCATGAAAAAAGTTAATTTATGATAAAAACAGAAAAAAATTATAAACCAAAACACCTACTTTGTACCGTCGGCCCAGATCTCCGTCCTTCTCTCCTTCGAAGGTGCGCACGCATCATCTGCATGATGCTGGTCGGTCGTCGGCGCAGCCACCTCGGCCGTCGGTGCAGCCTCCGCCATCTGCTCATCCGTCTCCATCGTCGTATCAGCAGCAGGAATGCTAGACGGGCGAGCACTCTCAACAGGCCTGGAACTACTCGTCCCAGGAGATATGCCACGTGACGTCGTCCCAGCAGGCCCAGCTACTGTCCGATATGGAGGAGTAATCGGCGACGAGGATCCAGAGCCGGTACCAGTAGGAGGTACCGAAGGAAAACTTCGTCCTCTAGCAGTACCTGTAGGAAGTGCCGAAGGATCATGACTTCGTCGTCCCCCTCGAAACGATCCGCGACGACCTGCCATACCTGATAACAGGATATGATAATACAACAAATAATAGAGACTAGAAATATAAAAGTACAACAAATAATAGAGACTAGAAATATGAAAGTACAACAAAGACAAGATAATAACCAAGACAATATATGATGATACATTCTACAATAAACATCTAAGTCCAGATAATATATTCTAGAAGAAACATCTAAGTTCAGATGAGTATATCTCTCTCAATCATCTTCAGAATAATTATCTTGTTCGTCTTCCTCGACCTCATCTTCCTCTTCCTCCTCATCTTCACTTTCATCTTTACCTTCGTCGGCTTCGTCTTCCTCTTCGGATAATTCTACATCTTCTACATTATGTGTCATGTAATGCGTAACTTCCGTGGAGTCCACATCGACAATATTGGTTACAAGAGGTAGCTCGTCCTCCTGGTAAGCTTTTTCGTCAATATCAAAAGTATCTCTAGCTTTAGTCTTGCATACTGCCCACCAGTCAGACTTCGTTGCTCCCCGTCTCGGATAAGCTGTGAAGTACACGAGCTGAGCCTGAGTTGCTAGGACAAACGGTTCGTAGCCTTGATATCTATGCTTGTAGTTTATATCCACAAGACCATGCTTGTCAATTTTCCAACCTTGATTTTCAATCGGATCGAACCATTCACACTTGAACAACACGATCTTTGCAGGTTCTCTGCCATTATTATATAACAACTCCACAATCTCTCGTAAGATGCCAAAGAAATCATTTCCTAGATCGACGTCTTTGTAGTTCGAAGACTTGATACACAAACAACTGTTTTTCGTGGAATCAAGATCCAGGAAGCTGTCTCTGATCGGAATATTTGTCGACTTGAACCGAAAGCCATTGACACAGTAACTTGGCCATATTTTAACAAAAGTAATTGGTCCCTTGGCAAGAGTTCTAATTAATTCAATCTCGGGTGAAATTAGACGATCGACCTGAATATCAAAGAAGCGATAATAAGTTATTTATTGTGCAATTGCATTAGAAGAGGCCAGTAATTACCGAGCTACTTACATATTCGCTCAACCAAGAAGGAAAATGATATCTTATTTCTTGTTCTAATGCTTCGTCTGTTAGGTAGGGTCTAACCAGCCTCAACTCATCATTATATGTGCTGGAAAACAACGAAGCAACCGCCGATTAGAACAATAATATTAGCTTATACTATTACATTGAGATGACGTAAACTCATCATCCTGAGTTACTTATCCCTTTAGCTTCTCCACTTCATCCTCGTCGCAATTGAGTAATACATACAACTGAGCAGCCCTTAGCTCTTCGTCATTCAAATATCTCTTCTTTATTTTCCCCGAAGGCTTTCCGGACGCATTGAATACTTTCAGTATTCCATCATTAAATTCTTGATATTCGTCGTCGTTTCTCGGAGCCCTCGTTCTATTCGTAGCAACATGAGGTTTGAAATAGGAGGAGCAAAAATTTGTAATCTCCTCGAGAATATAGGCTTAACAAATATAACCCTCGAACCGAGCCTTATTTTTCACCTTTCTTTTTAGGTGATTCAAATATCGCTCGAATGGGTACATCCATCGATATTCGACGGGTCCACCAACATGTGCCTCGTAGGAAAGATGAATCGGCAAATGCTCCATAGAGTCGAAAAATCCAGGAGGGAACACCCTCTCTAGCTTGCACAGTATTACCGCAATGTCCTTCTCTTGCTTTTCTAGACGATCAACGAGCAATTTCTTAGAACAAAGGTCCCTGAAGAATATGCTAAGCTCCGTCAATGGATCCCAAACTGTCTGCGGTAAGAATTCCCGAAATGCAATCGGAATTAACCGCTCCATGAATACGTGACAATCATGGCTCTTCATACCTGTCAGTTTATTCTTCTTGAGGTCGACGCATCTTCTCAAGTTCGAAACATACCCATCTGAAAATTTCAGACCTTGAATCCACCAACAAAGCCTCACTTTATCCTCCTTCTCCAGTGAGAAAATTGCCTTAGGCTGCTTCAACTTCCCATTCCCGTCCTCTATCAAATGTAATGCAGGACGTCTACATATTTCTTCCAAGTCCAATCTAGCCTTTGGATTGTCTTTAGTCTTCCCCTTTACGTCCATTACAGTATTAATTATGTTATCAAACACATTCTTCTCGATATGCATGACATCAAGGTTATGTCTAATCAGATTGGTGCTCCAATATGGAAGATCCCAGAATATACTCCTCTTCGTCCAGTTATGAGTGCGACCAAATTTGTCACACTTGTAGCCCGTAGCAGGCTGCTCAATAGCTCTTGGTAAATCTTTTACCTTTTCCCATATCGTGTATCCGGGCCACCTTGGCGGGGGATTAGCCTTCTCCATAACGCCAGCACAAAAAGCATTCCTGTTCCTCCGGTACGGATGATCCTTCGACAGGAATTGTTGATGACAATCGAAGAAGCACGATTTGCCTCCATGTTTCAAACGGAAAGCCTTAGTACTGTCCATGCAATACGGACATGAAAGACAACCATGCGTGCTCCATCCAGATAACATTCCATAGGCCGGAAAGTCGTTGATGGTCTACATAAGTGCTGCCCGCATCTGAAAATTTTGTTTTCTAGATACATCGTACGTGTTGGAACCTACTTCCCACAGCTGATTCAACTCATCAATCAACGGCTGTAAATACACATCGATGTTCCTTTTCGGATTGTTCGGACCTGGGATAATAACGGTGAGGAACATATACGGAGTCTTCATGCACATCCAAGGCGGTAGATTGTACGGGGTGACGATTACAGGCCAACACGAATACTGGGATCCCGAAAGTCCGAATGGGGTAAAACCGTCGGAGCAGAGACCCAATCTGACATTACGCGGATCGGAAGCAAAATCTGGATACTCTCGATCAAAGTGCTTCCGTGCTTCTCCATCAGATGGGTGATCCAACACTCCTTCGGTATGTTCCCGCTTATGCCAACTCATATTTTCTGCAGTTTCTTTCACCATAAACAACCGCTGCAACCACGGCGTCAACGGCAAGTAGTGCATCGAAGAGGTAGGCTTCCTGGCACCGACAGACTTTCCTCTACCATATGTCTTGTAGCGATCGACACCATAAAATCTGCAGACGTCTTCATCCTTATCGTCTTTGTAGTACAACATGCACCCGTTACGACAGGCATCGATTTTTTCGTATCCCATCCAGAGCGATCTAACCATCCTCTTAGACCGGTAGAAGTCTTTAGGCAACTTCGCACCCTCAGGCAATATTTCTATAAGCAACTCCATATGACGGTTGTAGCAATCTTGCGACATATTAAAATCGGACTTGATGCTCAACAATCTTGTAACCACCTCCAACGGTGAATGATCCTCACAACCAGGATATAATGGAGTCCTTGCATTCTCCAGCAACTCCATGAACTGTGCAGCATCGGGGTTCGGTGCCTCCTCAGGTGCATCATGATCATCCGGATCGAAACTAGGCTCGGCCGCATCAAAAACCATGTTCACCAACCCATCATCGTAAGGAGCGTTGTTGTGGACATCCACATAAGGCTCGTACTCCGATGCTAAAGACACAAGTTCTCCGTGCTCGCTCCACTGATAGTAATTTGGCGTGAAATCCTTCGAGTATAAATGATACGTGACATCCACTTCTGGATGATATTTCAATTTGCGATATCTTACACACGGACACTTAATTTTGGTACCGTCCATGTACTGAGGGAACGCCTTGGCAAACTGCAAAAACTGGTGTACACCCTCTATGAATTCATCCCGCACACTGCACATGTCATCAGGATGACGGTTGTACATCCAAGTACGATTCTGCAGATAGTAATTCAGCTCCATATCCATTTGAGGATAATTCTGTAAGATAGATACAAGCACATCGTTGAAAGACTTGTAAAAGTAATATGCGTATTAAGCATGACATATCCTAAACATTGAAATAGATACTAAAAAGACAGTAGGTAGACAAGAATGTACATCATGGTTCCCCTCTATATATCCTTCTATCAACTGCTCTATACTCTAACTGTTACTCCTTGCTCTTAGACACATCCACAAACCCTTTGACACCTACTTAAATATACACAATGGTTCACCCTCTTCCATCTCAAGCCTAACCCTATCCCTAGTGTACTGCTATATACTAGTCTAAACTCTCCCTCCTCTCAAAATACTTGGTACTAGTTAACCCTCCCCCTTTCTTCCACTAGCACACACATACATATATATGATGTATACAACCACACCATAGTTCCCAGGTTCTTTTAATCTAACTTTCCAGTTGGTACTAACCTCAATAGAACAAACACTCTCACAGCCCAAAATACTAACACATGCTCACGCCTTACTCTTGTGAAACTCCCTTTCAAACACAAACACACACCTATATGTTCCCTTACACATGTTGCCATGTTACCTGTAAAAATAGAAAACCCTTGTTGTCTAAAATAAGACACAAGTCCCTGCTACCAAATGCTACTGCTATATTCCAACAACAAACCTTGCTTCCTCCAACCAAATCAAGCCAAGCCAATGCAATGCAAGGTGAAATACATATGTGTATTTTCGTATTAATTTGGATTTGGATGACCATGATTGGGCTGGGCTAATAAGGGTTTTCATATCCTAATTATATTTTTCATGGCCTATTTATGAAGGATAAGGGAATGTCATCTATGTGTTTTCATTGAGGAGATTCAAGGAGATAGCCTACCAATTCTACAAAGAGAACCATACTGTAGAACTCATACTTTAAGACAATAGATGAAGGAAGACTTGTATGGAGGATCGTCTACTTTATTCATGGAGTTGTCATAGGGTGTTGAGCGATGTCATTTTATTCTTTTCTTCTTCTTCTTCTTGGGATTTTTGAGTATTGGATCTTGAGACAAATGATCCAACAAATATTGTAATTCATCTTGTATTAATCAATTAATATATACTGGAATTTTTTCTGGTGACAAAGTCACCATAAAATACCATTTTCTTGTCTTGATTCTTGCATAGTGGTTTGTTATTTTCCAAGTAGGTGTTGCTATCATTTTTTGCAATGTAGCGATCCTTAAAATCTCCGGCCATTGGGGATAATGGTAAACTAATATACCTAGATTACCCAAAAGTACACTTGCGAACTAGGATAAAATAATTAATTGTGTACTAAACGTCTCTAAGTGTAGGAATGTTGCAAGGTGAAACAATGTATCAAACACTATATCGAAACCCAAACCCAATATGCAAATCCAAATTAATACGAAAATACACAAGTGTAAGTAGAGGATTAAGTGTACAGAGGTGAAATACATATATATGCATGCTTGGGGGTGTCCACTGTCCAACAAATGGACACAAAGTGTCCAAAACCTCACGAACATAGTATATCAGTGAACATATGGTCGTAATGTGTCTCCATGTCCATTTTGGACATGAAAAATACCTCAATTAGGGTTAGGGTTTACCTTTAGAGGAGCTCGCGGTGGTGGAGGAGGAGGAGGAGGAGGAGGAGGAGGACAAGTTCGGTGGTGGAGGAGGAGGATCTCGCGGTGGAGGAGGAGAAGGGGCTCGCGGTGGAGGAGGAGGAGGAGGGCCGTCGACCGAAGGCGAAGGAAAGGGGTTTGAGCGGCGCCGAAGGGAAGGGGGTCGGGCTGTCTTCGAGGTCGGGGGAAGAGGGGCGGGAACAAAATATTTGGTGAGAGGGAGAAATGAAAAATCGAACCGAGGAACCCTATTAGCAGCAAGTTAGCGACGTCTGTAAATACGTCGCAAAGCGTCGATGTATTTCTAATATTCTGCGACGCTAAACGTCGCTGAACTAATAAAACTGGAGACGTTTTCCGATATATCAACGGCGTTGGTTTTTATTACACTAAAGGTAGTCGCAATATGTCGCTGTTTGTCGTTATCAGCGACGTATTGTGACATTTACTATGGACGTCGCTAATTCCAGAAATATTAGCGACGTTTTACGTTGGCGTCGCTAATTTCGTCGCTGATATGACTTATTTTGGTAGTGTGAGATGACGAGTTGAAATTAAACAGTGGAGAGAGTTGAAGACGTAAAATAGGAAGAAATTTAGCTTTTCATTCACAAAACTTGCAAAGTATGTGCATGGTCATTTTTACATTACATATGCCATTGCGGCTACATCTTTGAAAATACAAAAGAAAACTCTCGACAAGCTGCCATAAAATAATCCTAGTCCTTCCATACATTCATGCCCCTTTATACATTTAAACAAAAGCCTTCGATCTGAATAGGGCTTCAAAATACTTCAAAATAGGAGAGCTTCGAACCGCCATCCGTTCTTCAGCTTCAGTCTAGTCTCGAGATCCTGCAGCGCGCTCGTCACCTAGGGAGTTGGGGGTTAGCACACTTGCTAGTGGATGGGACGAACCCACTCGTCTAAACCGATACTGCTTATTAAGGATTCTAGCATACGAAATGATCTTTCTATTTAGAACTATATGATTTGCAATTCATATCGAAGGCACATTTTAAACAGTAAACAACATAACCAATTTCAACTTATCTTACCATGACTGTGCTCTTTTCCTGCACAAAATAGACATAATAGTTACCACCTGCACAAGATAATAGGTGAGCATGCAATCTACCTTATATGCAGTCATTGGTGATAACGACACCATGAAGGACGATTACGTAGCATTGTGACACACCCTACTAGTCCAGGTTGCGAGCCTAACTAGAGGTCTCATAATGCCTCGCGCCGAAGCACGATTCCATAATTTTCTCCTAGGTCGATTCGGTTCCAGCGTCCCGGGTACCGTTTTGAGGAAAGCTTACCTTGTGCACAAGTCGTCCATGACCATGCGAATGTATGAACAGTTTAATATGTATGAAGTAAATTGCATAGCGCAGACATTATTAAACCACATAATCATTTCTACTCGTTCAAGAGTTCTTTTTTTTCGAAGCCGTACGTTCTGATTTAGCATCCCGTAGGCACCAAATTCTCCGAGGCGTAATATACCACAACCAAAGTTTCTTTATTATGTTTTGTAAAACATGAATTAATTCTATCTCTTTCCTAGAACTTTATCTTTTTTCTTTTTATTGTGATACTTATAAATTTGGAGTTACTTTCTTTAAGTTGATATAATTATCCCAAGTTCTTGATCTTAGTGGCAAAGCATACATCCAGTTAGCATCATCGATTTGAATGCTGAACTTTAAAAATTTTGTTGGCGGAAAGGAGTAAAAAAGAAGGGGCCGAAGAACCACCCACCTAGAGATATTGCACAGAGAGTAGGAGAACGCTTCGTAATGGTCAAGCGTCAGTTACACGAACTCCTGCAACAGCAAGAGCATCGAATTAGAATCCTTCCTTCAATCCTTTCATCGAAATTCCCAAATACGCATTCAGAAATCGATGCGAAAGCACACTTATTAAACCCAAGCAACAATTCATTCAGAAAGCCAAGAAAACCAACAAAACCAATAGCAGACCGGTTGCGTCGCTCTCTTTAGAGTTCATTCGCCAAGACATAGTCTATTGCATCTAGGACTCTTATTCCATAAGTAGCCGATCCATTAGTTGGAACGGTACTCATATCATTCGTGCAAATCGATTTTATTGATGCCATGGTTTTCGTATACCAAACTCGTCGCTGAGTAAGACTAGCCATCTATGTTCCCGACTATGTCTGACTTGCCACATAGTGCTTTGCCCCAACGGGAGCGGGGCACTACTGGGAACCAGTAGATCGACTTCACCTCGTGATCAAGATCTGAATCAAGTTTCAGAGTTGGATCCTCGGTGAGTTCGAAATAAGTCTTGTTCTTGATTGTGAGGACTGAAATGCTTATTCCTTCTCTTTTGTTTTTGAATTTGGTTAGGATTAATCGGTCTGATCAAAAGTTTTGTTTGATCGAATGAAACTGCCATTTTGATCAATCTATTGTTATTTGTCATCTAGAAATTTTCTGGCAAGTAATTTTGACCACTGATTCTTGTTTCCTGAATTTGATGTTCGAGGAATTTCCAATTTAACTCAAAATCAACTTTATTTTTATTGCGCTCTAGGTGTTTGATGTTTTTTTTCCTGAGGGTCGTAAAACTCTGCTGAACACAGAAGACTCGACGAAGATAGGTATGAGTTCTTGTATTATTTCTCCTTTGGTTCTTGAGAATAACTAGGGTAGAATACTCTGTATGTGTCGACTGTGGACAAGGAGTTGAGCTGTGTCGGGACAGTAATGTGTCATATGGCTCGTGCATGAGTCCATGGTACTATGTCCAAACAGACACTAGAAGGGAAACACGACATGATTGAGTAGAGCTTGCCACCTTGTGACCGTTGGGTTCAATGTGTGGATCTGTACAAATAGGGTTAGGTTGCAGAACCATGGGAATAAGTTTGATTCAAATAAATTAGTAGCAATGGTTCAGCTTAGGTGATGAGCCATAGAGAGTTAGGCCTATATGGGCTGGGGTTAAGGAATGGTCAAGAAGTTTTGTTAGCATTTTAACTATTAGAGATTGGACCCTCGGCTTGTGGAGTTATTTTTGGTTGAATTTATATAACACATAAGATCCATTTGAAGAATGGCATTGGCTAGATAATTGTGCTCATATCATGGTGTAAGCCCACTTCCCGATTTTTTTTATTATGATTTATTTTTATGGTCACTAAGGATTGTACCTAAGCTCATAAGGGAGCTATATATCATATTGTGGCTATGTGGCCCTTATATAGTTATATGAACACTTTTTAGCTACTTTATATTTAATATGAATTTTATATAATTTTTTAGATATTTATTTCGTTAAATTTTATATATTTTTAAGGCTTCTAATATTTATTATGAGGCCATTTAAGACTAATATGAGACAAAGTTTTTTTATTTTGACTCTAGGAGGTTAATTATAATTTTATAATTTTCTACAATTTTTTTTAGATTTTTTTAGATATTTATTTGGAATTATTTGGAGTTAAATTGAATTTAAATTAGTTTCTGTAATTAATTACACAGTCACTAGAACAATCAACGCCAATGGGCCCACATGTCAGCCACTGTGGAGACCCAGTCAGTACTGACTGGCTATATTAGGATATTTCCTAATATAGAGTCGGCTCAAAAACTGACTCTAAGCCGACCAAGCCAAGCAACTCGGCTATCTGGCAGTTGGTAAATAGAGCGGGCTGCACAGGATTGCGACACATGGCACCTAGCCGCGGCTCTAGCCGCCTCTTGGCTACTTCCCCTCTCTATATATATTTTCTTTTTTCAGAAACTAGGGTTTATTCTTTAGCCGATTTTTGGAGGAGATTGATCTTGGAGAATCCCGACTTCCCGAGGCGATTTCGGACAGCTCCGACGTGATTTTAGCGTGCTGTTTTTTTGTTGGATTTGTATTGAGGTAACCTTCTAGAATATATAATTTATTTTCATATACCTTCTTCCTAAATTTCTGGAAAATTCGTAGAGCGTCGGTTGTCCAAAACTTGACATGTTTTGGTGTTTTTGAGATTTCGAGAGGTCTGGAAATCAAAATCATGAACGTTTGAAGTTTCAGAAAGCTAACATAGAGCTCTACGACATATATTTTTTCCAGAAATTAATTCGTTCATCTAGTATTTTAGTTATTCTGTTGAACTCAAAATTGATCGGTTAATTACCGTTTTGGTCATGATTAGCCATAACGGCGATATCTTTTGACCAAAACGTGATTTTACGGCACGGTTAATTCCAGCACACTCGTGGCATTGAAATCTACAAAGGTGCTCTTTCAAAATCGAGAGTTCACAATTTTTGACTAGATAGTCAACGGTACGCCTCGATTTGCGTGCTATAGTTTCCAAAAATTGGAAACATGACTTTTGATGGCCAAACTTGCATGTTTAGATTATATTCAGATTATTATTAGGTTAAATTAGGTTTTTAAATGAATTATTCCAGAATTAACTATTATTAGATTAGTAATCCAACTAGCCACTAATCCATGAATTTAGAACCAGAACATTAGAATTAAGTTATGGTTTTCGTGCACGGTTCGTGGTGCGATATGTGTTTTAGGTTGATAGCTTCTAGATCGGCATTCCCCTTATCCTCTACTTGTGACTATGATTTGTGCAAGGATTCAGGCAAGTACATATTGTATTTATATTTTAGTTCATTATAACATTTATAGTTTTCTTGTTTGATATTCCGTTGAGTCATTGCTTGATATTCTATTGAGACACGATTGTGACACCGTAGTTATCGTATCCTTCTTAGTGTATCATTGACCGTTATTGATTGTTAGAGAGTCGGGAAGGAAAATACTCAGTAAGTACGTGAACAAACCCAAACATTTTGATTGTGGATAGCTAAGTCGTACACCCACGTATGAGTTAGCCGTACCCTTTTATTGTGGATAGCCATCGTATGATGTGCCGTATTAGCCCAGCCGCTCACGTATTAAAAGGTATTTCACACACACATAGTTGTTCCTATTTTTCTTTATTTAGTCCATTATCTTGTTAGTTCATATCTTGTTAGTTCACATCTTGCTAGTTTACATTTTGTCAGTTCGTATCTCGTTAGTTCATACATTGCAAGTTTCATTCTGCTAGTTCATATCTTGCTAGTGCTATTTCATATCATGTTAGTTTATCTCTTGCTAGTTCTTTATATACTCTTTGCCATCATGGTTTTTCGTTGTTCTAACTTATTTTGGACTAACAACATTAATTGCAATGTGGTTGTACTCTGCTCCTTTCCTGACTGGATCGTTGTTATAGGTGAGGTTGACGTGCCTACTCTTGCGCTATAGACCATACGAGGGAGAGATAGAGACTCGAAGGCCAAACCATAGAAGACTAGTTAGTTGTGTGGTAGTTTTCTATAAATGTAAAAGCTTACATTCTTCTTCAAATGTAAAACTTCTATATTTTGTAAAGTTGATTTAGTTGTTGTGAATGAGCAGTTAGTATTTATGAACACTTTGTTTATTGCGGGCTAGACAGTGTACTACTGTCGATACCGCGGCGTAGGCTGGGCTTGGACATGCACTCGTATCCCGAAAAGCGGGTACGGGTCGTGACAAGTTTTTATGGTGGCCTATGCAGGTCAGTCTTTACAAACTGTACGAACTTGTGGTAGTACTTAAGTTAGTCGTACTACTGCAAGCCTGCGACTAAAAAGTTGCTCATTCACAATTAGGATTAATTTAATTTTAGAGAATGACTATGACTAGGAGTCCCTTATTCAATTTGACCCTTGGGTAGTTAAGGTTGCTAATTAGGCCATGTGATTTAGCCAATGATTTATTGAATTTTAAACCCTATTAGATAGTTGATACGATGTTATGATTAAAGGTGGGTAGACTATTCGCTTGGTAAGTTAGGCCTTCATAGAATTCAATTCCTAATTTTGATTATTTTTGTGCCATTTTATCTTCTACCTTCTCTAAACCTCGTTTTGTTTTCAAAACTATTTTGCGATTGTTTTGTTTTCAAAACTAACACTTTTATTCAAGGACATATACTTACATTTTTATCATGATCGACTTGTTTGAATTTATGGAAGCTCCTTGAAATTCTTATAGATATAGTTGAAATAATTTTCGATGACTTATAATAGTAAGGCAGATGCACACTGTCCTCATTTATTTGAATTATGGAGACTGCGGGATCACTGCAGTCAGCAGCGCACTGGCGTGGCATGACCCCTAAGTTGAAATAATTTCAAGTAAGCGTAGGTTGTCAAATATTACTAAAACTATATTCTAGTTGCATTATTTGATCCTTTGATTTATTGTGTCAACATTGGATAGAGTTGATAGAGTGTTCGATACCATATTATATTTGAGTCATGATACCAAGGTTTACTACAGCCAGATGTACACTGGCGGGACATAGATTTTCGGTAAAGTGACTTCATGTATACATATAGTTTTTGAATATTATAAAGGCTACATCATTTTGACATATGACTATTGATTTATTTCTTATTCTTTTTCTTTATTTCTTGAACCTTTTTATCTTGTCCTTCTATTTTTGGAAAGTTATTTGGCTTCTAGCAATCTTTAAAACCTATTTGATTTTCTTCTGCTAGATTCCTAATCTTATCTAGATGTTGATTCTTAATCGTATCTTCCGAAATTTCGAGGACAAAATTATTTAAGGTGGGTAGATTTGTAAGCCCACTTCCCTATTTTTTTTATTATGATTTATTTTTATGGTCACTAAGGATCGTTTCTAAGCTCATAAGGAAGCTATGTATCATATTGTGGCTATGTGGCCCTTAGATAGTTATATGAACACTTTTTAGCTACTTAATATTTAATATGAATTTTATATAATTTTTTAGATATTTATTTCGTTAAATTTTATATATTTTTAAGGTTTCTAATATTTATTATGAGGCCATTTGAGACTAATATAAGACAAAGTATTTTTATTTTGACTCTAGGAGGTTAATTATAATTTCTATAATTTTCTACGATTTTTCTAGAATTTTTAGATATTTATTTGGCATTATTTGGCGTTAAATTGAATTTAAATTAGCTTATGTAATTAATTACACAGTCACTGGTACAGTCAGCGCCAATGGGCCCACATGTCAGCCACTATGGAGACCCAGTCAGCGCTGACTGGCTATATTAGGATATTTCCTAATATAGAGTCGGCTCTAAAACCGACTCTAAGCCGACCAAGCCAAGCAACTCGGCCATCTGACCGATGGCAAATAGAGCGGGCTGCACAGGATTGCGACATGTGGCACCTAGCTGCGGCTCGAGCCGCCTCTTGGCTGCTTCTCCTATATATATATATTTTCTTTTTCCAGAAACTAGGGTTTATTCTTTAGCCGATTTTTGGAGGAGATTGATCTTGGAGAATCCCGACTTCCCGAGGCGATTGCGGACAGCTCCGACGTGATTCTAGCGTGCCATTTTTATGTTGGATTCGTATTGAGGTAACCTTCCAGAATATGTAATTTATTTTCATATACCTTCTTCCTAAATTTCTGGAAAATTCGTAGAGTGTCGGTTGTCCGAAACTTGACATGTTTGGTGTTTTCGAGATTTCGGGAGGACCGGAAATCGAAATCATGAACCGTTTAAAGTTTCAGAAAGCTAACACAGATCTCTACCACATATATTTTTTCCAAAAATTAATTTGTTCATCTAGTATTTTAGTTATTCTGTTGAACTTAGAATTGATCGGTTAATTGCCGTTTTGGTCACGATTATCCATAACGGTGATATCTTTTGACCAAAACGTGATTTTGCGGCACGGTTGATTCCAGCGCACTCGTGGTACTGAAATCTACCAAGGTGCACTTTCAAAATCTAGATTTCACAATTTTTGACTAGATAGTCAACGATACGCTTCGATTTGCGTGCCATAGTTTCTAAAAATTGGAAACATGACTTTTGATGGACAAACTTGCATGTTTAGATTATATTCAGATTATTATTAGGTTAAATTAGGTTTTTAAGTGAATTATTCTAGAATTAACTATTATTAGATTAGTAACCTAACTAGCCACTATTCCATGAATTTAGAACTAGAACATTAGAATTGACTTGTGGTTTTTGTGCACGGTTCGTGGTGCGATATGTGTTATAGGTTGAAAGCTTCTAGATCGGCATTCCCCTCATCCTCTATTTGTTACTATGGTTTGTGCAAGGATTCAGGCAAGTACAATATTGTATTTATGTTTTAGTTCATTATAACATTTATAGTTTTCTTGTTTGATATTCCGTTGAGTCATTGCTTGATATTCCATTGAGACACGATTGTGACACCATAGTTATCGTATCCTTCTTAGTGTATCATTGACCGTTATTGATTGTTAGAGAGTCGGAAGGGAAAATACTCAATAAGTACGTGAACAAACCCAAACATTTTGATTGTGGATAGCTAAGTCGTACACCTACGTATGAGTTAGTCGTACCCTTTTATTGTGGATAGCCATCGTATAATGTGCCGTATTAGCCCAGCCGTTCACGTATTAAAAGGTATTTCACACACACATAGTTGTTCCTATTTTCCTTTATCTAGTCCATTATCTTGTTAGTTCATATCTTGTTAGTTCACATCTTGCTAGTTTACATTTTGCCAGTTCGTATCTCGTTAGTTCATACATTGCTAATTTCATTCTGTTAGTTCATATCTTGCTAGTGCTAGTTCATATCATGTTAGTTTATCTCTTGCTAGTTCTTTATATACTCTTTGCCATCATGGTTTTTCTTTGTTCTAACTTATTTTGGACTAACAACATTAATTGCAATATGGTTGTACTCTGCTCCTTTCCTGACTGGATCGTTGTTATAGGTGAGGTTGACGTGCCTACTCTTGTGCTATAGACCATATGAGGGGGAGATAGAGACTCGAAGGCCAAACCATAGAAGACTAGTTAGTTATGTGGTAGTTTTCTATAAATGTAAAAGCTTACATTCTTCTTCAAATGTAAAACTTCTATATTTTGTAAAGTTGATTTAGTTGTTGTGAATGAGCAGTTAGTATTTATGAACACTTTGTTTATTGCGGGCTAGACAGCGTACTACCGTCGATACTGCGGCGTAGGCTGGACTTGGACACGTACTCGTATCCCGAAAAGCTGGTGCTGGTCGTGACACATGGGCTTAGATAGAACAATAATTAGGTTAGTGTTTATATAAGGGTTACTAGCAGAGTTTAGTTAAAAAGGGATTTATGGAGTAAGTGATTGATTAATAAATGAGATCTAGTCCTAAGCAATAAATTAAGCATTAGGATATAGTCATAGGTTTAGAATATTTTCTAAGAAGTATTATGTCTCTTTGACACAGATATTCTCTGGACCATTGGACTTGACCCTACGACAAATTCACGCAAGTACACTACAATTTGAATTTACATTATATTTCTTGTTTACAATTTTGTATATTGGACACTGGTGTGACACGTGTTAGCATTGATTTTCATTGTACATTGATTGATTGATTGTGTCAGGATTGGGGAAAATGCTTAGTTGCTATGTGATCAAACATATTTAGTGTAATATTATGGATAGTCTAGTTACACATTGTACACGTGTGACTAGACCGGACCGTACCATTGGTACCATTGTATTTTATTTTGCTTATTGTGCGACAGCTGACCACATAGGAACTAGTATTTCAAATCACATATGCATTGTCATCTTTATTGTTTCAGTGTCACTTTGCATGTTCATCTACTATTCTCCTTATGGCAATATAGATTTACTTTGTATATTTCATATTATAGGGTTGTACTTTGCTCCTTTCCTGACTGGATTTGTTACAGGTGAGACTGACGATCTGCTATACACTTGTTACTATGGTCCAACAGAGGGCATAACTGGAGTTGACCTAGCTCAAGTGGTGGAGCTAGCTACAGATCTAGAGATCTAAAGCATAGTGTCATTTGTAGTGTTGTAGTAGGTTGAGTTGTATTGTTCAGTGTTGTATTGTGTAGTTGGATGAATGTAATAATAGCTTAGGATGCACTTTATCCTCTACCGGATCTGTTTTCGGACATCTATTATAAAAATGTACTCCTAAAGCATAGTGGAACTCTGTGTTTATGGTTATGATAGTATGCGATGGTGTTGTGAGGAGTAGATCTTTATACTGATGATCATTGAGGTTTAGACAGTTTACTATCGCTGTCAACGACAGCGTAGGCTGGACGTGTCCGACTCGTATCTAGTTATATAAGAGCGGGGTATGACAAAAAGTATACAAGAACATGGTAAGATATAACATGCAATAAGGAAAAGACAGAAACCATTAACGTGTACGTATAACGATAAAATAATAACATAGAAACAAAAATAACATGTAATCAAGTATGCCTGAAAAGAAATAACAATATAGTAAATGCATGAAAATACTATACAGTTCGGCAAGGTATACTTGTCTGTCGTCCAAGTCTCCACTGATTTCGTAATACCAAACCTACCAAGAACCCATAAACAATAAAAGAATTGTTTAGCATTCTAGTTACACATGGGACACATAGATTTCCTAAATGACAAGTCTACATACTTTTAGGATTTCTAGACCTAGTTTTATAGTTTTAATTTTCAAAATTTAAGGTTAAGTTTCTACTTCAATGTCATGCATATAAATCATATAAAATCATAAAATAATGATTTTAATATAATTTATATGGCACTAACCTCTGAATTCTAGATTTAGAATTCTAAGAAAAAGTTTATGGCTAGTTGACTCTGTCTCAGCTAGTCTAACCCAAAACTTGTCCGAAATATCACCAAACTTCCAATATTACTTAAATACATGAAATAATATTTCAAAAAATAATTAATATCTTTGTTTCTTAGAAAATAAACTCATATTCAACTGTCAAATCAACTGCTAAATTTTAGCTATGCCATGTCAGCAACTTACCCGAAAATTCTAACAACCGCTCAAAAATTTGCATCGAAAAGGCTCAAACTAGTCCTACCGTAATCCGAACTTTCAACAATTCAACCTATAATCTATATGGATGATAATATAGCATAAAAGATGTCAAAATATGGGTTTTAGAATATTAATTCCCAGATTTCTACAAAATTTATACCATGGAGATTCGAGATAAAAAAGTTAGAATCTTTACCGAAAGCCTCCAAAAGATTGGTTGTCGGTACTCCTTCTTGTCCAAGAATACCACTCCTTACTTCCTTTGGCTTGCTACTCCTTATTTTATGGGATAATGGTGATGGCAATGAAGTTTTGATGGGTTTGGTGGTAAAGGTGGGACTTTGTGGAGGTTTAACGGAGTTTTGGTGGAGAGATGAGTTAAAGGAGAGACTTTTAGTTGATTAGATGGATGATAAGTTGTATGGAAGGGTTAGAAGGGGAAGGGATGATGAGGGGCTGCTATTTTCAAAATTTTTGAGGGTGAGGGTTGTTTGGCCTATTGGGAGAGGAAATATAGGGTTTTAAGATTAGGGTTTTGGGTTATATAGTGATATATATGGGAATATATTTGGATGGCTTTGGGCTTAATTATAATGGATTTATGGGTGTTTAATTGGCCCAAAAGGAAGGGGCTAATCTTAGGGTGTTCGACCGTGGCAAGGGTTTCCATCTAGGCTCGAATTTGTTTTATGTAGGGTGTTGGTTGGTTAGGATAGTTAGTGCCAACTATGTTAATATGCTGCAGACTATGAGACATATTGTTTGTTCTTGTTACTTATTCACCATGTGGATTGAGATATATATGTTAGTAGATTTGATTGATAGATTTGGAAATCTAAGACAGCTTATACGCATTCGAGCTGGACTGGAGTCCACTTGATACGTAGATGACATGTATATGTATACATATTCTTAATTCTACATACTTTGGGACCAAAACGTTACATATAAGGAAATATAGTTAATACAATATTAGTATATAACCCTAACAATCTCCCACTTATATTTAAAGTATTGCTTATTAGTACACTATTAAAAATATTCCACTTATACTTAAAGCCATGTTGCTATGCATCTGACTTATATTCCCTCAACATGACTATCAAAATCATTAATTGGTAAGCTATTTGTAAATAGATCAGCTAGGTTGTCTGCTGATGCTATCTTGATCAAAACAACAACTCCTTTCTTTACGATATCTCATATCAGGTGGTAAGTGTCATGCCCTGATCCGAAAAATTGCTCGTCCTCGCTAGATTTCACCCGAATCATCGTCCTTGCTGGGGCGTGATGCCACACGATCAGGAGTTGTGCTCGTGCGAGGCAAGATAACATATTCACATTAGATTATCTCAAATCGATAACATAAGCAGCGGAAGGAAACAGAGTATGAAATAAGAATCGTTTTTATTGATAACGAACTGAAGATTACAAAGGCTCTGAATAGCCCAACTTAATATGCCAATTGGCTACAACGCTCATGATCTCTCTAGCTCACAAAGAATTACATTGTTCCATACATTATGTCTCTTTATAGCCAACAAGTAGTCTTCGGCCGAACATCTTCATGTCGCAAGTCCGAACGCCTATGCGGTAGCTCCTCTTGAAACGCTAAGGACTCCATGCCTCGGCGCGTCCAAGCCAAGCTCCGCCCCGAGCCGATCATAACCTGAACCTGCACACAAACTAGTAGGGGATTAGTACTTTCGTCCTCGATGCACTGATCAAGACCCACTCGCACCCAAACCGAACACTAAGTATATTTAGTGGAACATGTAATATTATATTGGTGATCTTTCTAATTAGCCTTAGGATCAATTTCATGGCAATATTTATGCATAGAAACTTGTCATAAATGTGTCCAATACTTTGTCCCTGCGGCAGATACAGTTAGACATAATATGAACATAAACATAGTGATCGTGTCCATCTCCGTCCCATTTTGCCTAGCCTGCAATGGTTAGAACTTTACATAAGAAATTATATAATTCACGCAACCAACCAACCACAAACTTAGACATATGTATAAGGGTGGCAGGCCCTGTGCCTGCACCCAACTCTAATCTCAGCCCACCGGCCCTATCTATATGAAGGTCACGGTGTTTCGCACCGTAATAGACTTGGCATCCTTATGTGTAAGCCTATGATCACTTCGATACGGGTTGCTAGCCCAGTATCTGAAGGATCGCAAACTTACCGATATCATAGCTTATCACAACACTGGCCGGTCACAATCCGTCCGAATGATGTGCACCATAAATACCATACATAATTCCCTCCTAGGCCGAACGGTCCTGGTGCCCCGGCCGTAACCGTCCGAGGGAAGCCGCACCCGTGCACAGGCCATTCGAGTCTATTGACCATGCAATATGCGCCATAGCAAACAACTCATATCGTTCCAACAAGTCACACGTTCCATAAACATAATCCTTTCCATAAACATATTCATGTTCCGTAAACATATTCACGTTCTCTATCTCAAGTTCTATTAGCATTATTTCCCAACACATCCGTATTGATGCACGGCGCCCAACGGCTTAGACTTCTCGTACTTATATTCAGCGTGTTCCGTTCACGAGTTATTCACATAGCCTAGTTCCGTAGTTACTTAGTCATTCGTAGCTTCCGTGCACGAGGGCACGCTTAACGCCATAGTCAATGTTCTAGACCTAGTGTTCAATGTTCTCGGAGTCGTGCACGTGATGCACATCTCGATATTGTCTTTCAATGTTCTACCATCACCGCCCTACCGTGACCCGTACACTTGATGCACGTCGCTTCAATTGTTCAATGTTTAATGTTAAACACATACTAAGACCCTTAACCGTTCGAGCCACGCTCGCTAACTTGATAGCAACTTACGCATACAAGGATATATTTTATTAGACATGAAGGAATAGGAAGAAGGAGTCAAGAACCCGCCCACCTTAAGCCGATACGCCTTGTCGCCTCGTCGAGTTGATGCAGCTCGATTCCATAACTTGGTTGCACGGCTAACTCTCCTGACTTAGCCATTCCGTTGAACTATTCGACTGATTCGGTCTACCGCGCCCATGCCACAATCTGTTGCACGGCGACGATTTGGTTTTGCGGACATCATTTTGAATAAGGCATAAATGTCGACCCTTTACAATCCAGCGTAAAAGCATAGCCTGCACACCAGATCACATTCGAAGTCAATACTTTGTTCCAACCGAACTTAGGCATTGCATCAATTTGCATCGATACTTCATCGGGTCAACGCAACTCTTTGAGTTACCGACTCCTCATAATGCACCGTACGGAGCGAGGTATTACATAGTATACCACTCAAAACAAGGTTCGTCCTCGAACCGAAACCAATACTTAATCCAAGTGTCTCGCTAGATCGTTTCACGATCTCGTGCTACTATTGTTGGAATCATACAACTTAGTTTAGATCATACACATATTTTAGGCGTCCCACCAATATATGTATTTCAACCAAGCTCAGTTGTAGGATATCGGGACAAGTTAACAAGCTTAACCTAATTCCTCGAGCACCAATGTATCCGTATTCGACTTGGTCAGACCTTAGCGCTCATTCCCAAAATACTTCTCGTATGTTCCTTTCCATAACACGTGATCATCTTCCAAACATCTCTGCACATAACTTGATTCAAAACTGTAACTTCGATCCCATAAGTTTTTCGATGGCCATCTAACGCATGCATTGCATTAAGTCATTGCGTATCCGATCGCAACAATTCTCCGTAACGCCTATTCGCCCAACCATTTTCCTATCTCTCACATAACTCAAGTCTTTCTTCTAGGCGTTCATAACATTTGGCCTTAATGACATGGACTAAGTCCAACATGTCTCAAATTCCTTTGCCTACCATTTGCTCTAAGTCTCGCACACAACTATTCCAACATGACCTACGTTCTCGAACTACCTACGCATCGCGTCTGGGGCTACCCCTGCTAGGTAACTTATCCAGACATCATGTTTAATCTTTCTTCGACACAAGAGGTCAACTTGAGTCTAGCGATGCTCAAAGGCAACAATCTTTTCGATCCAAGGTCACTTACGATACGCTCATTCTCTTGATTCTCGACCGAGTACGAATCTTTTACTCAATCTTTGATTCAATCCCAACTAGTTCATTTCGTAACATAGATCGCACGCTCAAACTCACATAGCCTAACCGTTACTCAAATCGATCTACGACGCAACTCTTAGGGTCATTCTACTATTCGTCACTCTCGTGCATTGCAGAATTCTTGCAATCGCCTTACCGCATCACTACGCTAAGTACGTTCCTCAACATCTATTCGATCATCGATCAACCAAGTCTATTTACGTACTTATCCGATCGATCGTAAATTTCCTTTTTCTGACCATATCATTCTAGTCGAAGGCTACTCGCTAACTTGCGAAATACGATACTCACTCGCTTAGACTTGCCCTCAACATGCACTATATCATCATCCATCATCGACAAAATTTCTTATGTGACTTCTTTAGGGTCGTCCTACGGTTTCCAACATTCACTTGATTTGGCGGTCAAATCTTCTAGGGTCATCTGCCCCGAAACTAGCTCGATAATTAAAGATCATCAACGAGGGACAGTTACAACGAACCATGCTATATCCTATTGCGGAGCCAAATCAATTTTTGACAATTTCTATGAGACTTCATCCAATCCGACATAATTTACCAATCCATAATTTATCTACCCCCGTGCAACTGATGTACCGCTAACTACTCGAATCACTCATGTATTACCGTCGACTACTTTTGCTAGTCGCATGACATCTACTCGCCTCAAGTCCGAGTTTACCTATTTGTGATCATAGTTCGACACATTCCATACTCATCGAAACCATCCTCGAACAACTTTCGCATCAAACCACAAGTCAAATCCAATTTGCCACGCCTTGTAAGTTCAACCATCCCCGCTGGATGAATCACCATACCAGTGCTCACGCGGAATGATCGTCCTAATTCGACGTGACGCATGTGCGATGCTGGAGTTGCACTCGCGTAAGACAAGAATGTCAACGTTGTGGTTATCCACGAAGCAATCCAGACACTTATGTTTTCATCCAAGTAATATCCATCCACTCTCAATTCTCCGAAACATTTCTACCGTTACCATCCAAACTGCCATCAACTTTAACTTGCATCTTATTCATCCAAGAACAATGCTCAACATAATTTTCGTTCATTCGATCAGAGTATCCCCGAGTTATTGTATATCGTCTTTGATACGCCTCAATACCATCGTCGATATGCATAACTTGAACATATTCCTCTCTCATAAGCTCCAATTCGTTGCAATCACTGCCATTATTCAAACTCGAATACGAATCAAGTCTTGCATACATAGAGATCCACCCAGTTGTAACTAACTACCATAATTGCGACACAATTTCTAATTCACATATTCATTCTCATATCCCTAACTCGCACTTCAAATCGTGCTACCGACTCGTCGTGCTAACTCAAATTCGTTTGCACTTTTACTCCTACCTACTCAACTCGTTCCGAATAGCTTTCGTACCGACTTAACTCAATGCAAATTCGGCCGAGTCAATTATTGCCTTAATGCAACATTCCTTCGCTATGCTTAGCCTATCGTTCGACTTATACTTACGAATCCTTGTCCGATATATCATTCGTGGATACAACTTCGCACATAATCGTTCAACTCAATTCATCGAAGCATACTTGCGTCGACTTCTATCGAGCCACTTCCATTCGAGTCTCGTTACTACTCTGCCCGTTGCTAACAAACCTATCATAACCGACACAATCGTCTCGACACAATCTATTGCAAGTCACCAAGGGCTTAACATAGTTATTGCTAAGTTGTATTGCATATACCACTCAGAATTCGAGCCTATCGTTATCGACACAATGCTTCTCTATACTGATCATACAAGTGGTATCGCATATACCATTCGAAATCGAGTCATTACTCGACATCATACTCCGCATAGGTCCGACGTCTATTTTCCAATCAATATCCCGTATGACAATCTTTTTCGATCCCAGCTCTAGCGTTCGCTTACTCGAATTGGTACGACAACTGAACCAACATGCATGGTCGTTCACTCAATTCTGACATACATTCAATCTAACCGTACCTTGGCGATCATGTCGATCATACCCACAATATTCGCTTATTCGAAGCTCAGCGCGACATATGTCCAACATAAACGTTCGTCTACTCAAACTCGACTTAGCGACCAACTAGACTCGCTACTATCGCATCCGTAATTTTCCAATCTCACTCGTTGCAACTCGTGCAACGATTTACTCTCGATACTTAAGGTCATTACTCAATCTCGTTTAACATATCGCTATCCATCCACATAGCCATACAACATGTATCATACCATATCGACTCGTTGCACTGATGCAACGAATGATTCACGACTTGCTGCACACCGTGCAACCAACAAAACATAACCATTCGTATAGCCATATAATACGCATCGTCTCATATATTGACTCGTTGTACTTCGTGCAACCAACAACATATATCTCCTCGTACTTCGTACGACCGACAACACATAACTCCTCGTACTTCGTGCGATCAACAATACGTATATCATTGCACTTCATGCAACCAACATTACCATATTCGTTGCACTTCGTGCGACCAACATTCCATAACTCGTTGTACTTCGTGCAACCAACATTCTCCGAAGGTACCCAGAGATAGCGTGATAGTCACGACATACTTATGGCAGACGTACGCACTTAGTATAGACTTATTGTATGGAACATCTAATATAGCGTCGAGCAGATCCATGAGCCATGCGGTTGCGGAAACAACTTAGAGTCAACTGAATTCGATAGCGAAGCAGCAGAGGGTCAAGAGATTCATTCTTGGTCCAGAGGATGGAACCGCTCTGATACCAACTTGTCACGCCCCGATCCGGGAAATCGCTCGTCCTCGCTAGATTTCACCTGAATCATCGTCCTCGCTGGGGCGTGATGCTGTACAAGCCTGGAGTTGCGCTCGTGCGAGACAAGATAACATGTTAACATAAGATTATCTCAAATCGATAACATAAGCAGCGGAAGAAAATAGAGTATAAAATAAGAATCTCTTTTATTGATAACAAACTGAAGATTACAAAGGCTCTGAATAGCCCAACTTAATATGCCAATTGGCTACAACTCTCATGATCTCTCTAGCCCACAAAGGATTATATTGTTCCATACATTATGTCTCTTTATAGCCAACAAGTAGTCTTCGGCCGAACATCTCCATGTCGCAAGTCCGAACGCCTATGCGGTAGCTCCACTTGAAGCGCTAAGGACTCCATGCCTCGGCGCATCCAAGCCAAGCTCCGCCCCGAGCCGATCATAACCTGAACCTGCACACAAACTAGTGGGAGATTAGTGCTTTCGTCCTCGCTGCACTGATCAAGACCCACTCGCACCCAAACTGAACACTAAGTATATTTAGTGGAACATGCAATATTATATTGGTGATCTTTCTAATTAGCTTTAGGATCAGTTTTATGGCAATATTTATGTATAGCAACTTATCATAAATGTGTCTAATACTGTGTCCCTACGGCAGATACAGTTAGACATAATATGAACATAAACATAGTGATCGTGCCCATCTCCGTCCCATTTTGCCTAGCCTACAATGGTTAGAAATTTACATAAGAAATCATACAATTCACGCAACCAACCAACTATAAACTTAGACATAAGCATAAGGGTGGCAGGCCCTGTGCCTGCACCCAACTCTAATCTCAGCCCACCGGCCCTATCTATATGAAGGTCACGGTGTTTCGCACCGTAATGGACTTGGCATCGTTATGTGTAAGCCTATGATCGCTTCGATACGGGTTGCTAGCCCAGTATCCGAAGGATCGCAAACTTACTGATATGATAGCTTATCACAATACTGGCCGGTCATAATCCGTCCGAATGATGTGCACCATAAATATCATACATAATTGTCTCCTAGGTTGAACGGTTCCGGTGCCCCGGTCGTAACCGTCCGAGGGAAGTCGTACCCGTGTACGGGCCATCCGTGTCCATTGACCATCCAATACGCGCCATAGCAAACAAGTCATATCGTTCCAACAAGTCACACGTTCCATAAACATAATCTCTTCCATAAACATATTCATGTTCCGTAAACATATTCACGTTCTCCATCTCAAGTTCAATTGTCATTATGCTCCAACACATTCGTATTGATGCACGGCGTCCAACAGCTTAGACTTCTCGTACTTATATTCAGCGCGTTCCATTTACGAGTTATTCACATAGCCTAGTTCCGTAGTTACTTAGTCATTTGTAGCTTCCGTGCACGAGGGCACGCTTAACGCCATAGTCAATGTTGTAGACCTAGTGTCTAATGTTCTCGGAGTCGTGCACGTGATGCACATCTCGATATTATCTTTCAATGTTCTACCATCACCGCCCTACCGCGACCCATACACTTGATGCACGTCGCTTCAATTGTTCAATATTCAATGTTCTATCTTAATGTTCAACACATACTAAGACCCTTAACCGTTTGAGCCACGCTCGCTAACTTGACAGCAACTTACGCATACAAGGATATATTTTATTAGACGTGAAGAAATAGGGAAAGAGAGTCAAGAACCCGCCCACCTTAAGCCGATATGCCTTGTCGCCTCGTCGAGTTGATGCAGCTCGATTCCATAACTTGGTTGCATGGCTAACTCTTCTGACTTAGCCATTCCGTTGAACTATTCGACTTATTCGACCTACCGCACCCATGCCATAATCCGTTGTACGACAACGATTTGGTTTTGCGGATATCGTTTTGAATAAGACGTAAATGTCGACCCTTTACAATCCAGCGTAAAAGCATAGCCTGCATACCAGATCACATTCGAAGTCAATACTTTGTTCCAATCGAACTTAGGAATTGCATCGATTCGCATCGATACTTCATCGGGTCAACGCAACTCTTCGAGTCAACGACTCCTCATAATGCATCGTACGAAACAGGACATTATAGTACGTGCACTTAATGTGTTTACCTGTCTTATGGTGTAAGTCCACTTCCGAAATTTTAAATTTTTATATATTATTATATTATTTTTATGGTATTTTAAATATATGACTTTTGACCTAAAAATATGATTCTATATGAATTTTCAAGGTATTTATCAAAAATTATTTTTACTTAAGTTTTCAAGATATCATAAATTATTTTCAATTATCATATATAATTTCTAACTAGCTTATAAATATTTTTTAAAATAAATATATTTTTTCTTATTTAGATTGTTCTTTTTAAATTCTAGATTGGATTTATCTTGATTGTGCTAATTATACGATCCTAATTTTTGCGAATTAATGGAATAGTCTATTCCATCATTAGAGGTCATCTTGCATAGTTTTTGACATCTGAGATTATTTTGTGCCAACATGATTAAGTCACAAGTCAGCTACAACTTAACTGAGGCAAGTACACTATTGTTTTATGTTCTTATTATATTGTAATGTTATTCTTTATTGTATTTTATTGAGTATCCAGTTGAGACACGATTGTTACACGATAAACTTGTTGTATCATTGCTCGTTTATTGATTGTTTAGTGAGTCGGAAGAGAAAATGCTTAGTAGATATGTGAACAAATCCAATTATTATTATTGTGGATAGCTAAGTCATACACCTCACGTATGGGTTAGCCCTATGCAGTTAAAAATAGATTTTTTATGATAACAGTCCAGTAGAGTTATTGATATATCACTAATATATCAGATTTATAACGGTAAATATCGATTTGCATTTTTAATACAATTTTTATATATGAACAACACTTAATAGTTATCTATTATAAAATATGCAAGAAGAGTTTCTTAAAACATTAAAACTAAAAGGTTTATACCCGAACCAACATTACAATATAAAAAGTACCACTTCAAAACAGTTCAACTAATATGAAAACAAAAAAGATCACAATTTAACTTTCACATTTCAACATCTAATGATCTTCATTAGCCTCAACTTCAACTTCATTTTCTTCATTTTCACTATCACCATCTTCTCCACCTTCTTTCCTAGTTTGTTCATTTTTATCTTCTTCATCCTCCATATATTCATCATCGTGAACAAGTGAGGAGAGTGAATCTATAACATCTCGTGACATTGTACTTCTCTCTTCCCAATTTTTGGTTTTAATAAAACCTAACCATTAATATTGGGTTTTTTAAAACCGATATATACTGATATATCGATCATATCGACCGATAATATAAATACCGATATTTTACCGATTTGTTTCCAAAAATAATCGGTGCGGGATCGATACCGTTATATAACAGTTTTTAACTACCTAGGGTTAGTCGTACATTTTTATTGTGGATAGCCATCTATGATGTGCCGTATTAGCCCGGTCATTCACTTGTCGAAAGGTATTTCAAATGCACTGTCTATTTACTTATACTTGTTTATTGCTAGTTGCCTTGTTCATACGTGTTCTTGCTAGTAGTTTCTTATACATATTTATTGTTTCCAGTTCATATACATGTTTTCTTATTTTCTACTGCATCTCTACTTGTCTAACTTATTTTTTATTAATTTACATTATTGTAATAGGGTTGTACTTTGCTTCTTTTCTGACTAGATCGTTGCAGCTGGCTTGTTGTCTTATACACTTTGGACCTTTTGGATGGAGTTAGAGATATCTTTGAGGCCAAACAATATAGATTCTAGTTAGATTATATAATTCTTCAATTTCATTATTTAGCAGATTTGTTCCCGAATGTTATTTTGATGTATTATTGAATTTATAAATAAAATAGTTATTGTGAATGAGAAAATATATATGATTTTGTTATATTTGAAATTGATATTGAGGTCTAGATAGCGTACTACCGTCGATGTTGCGGCGTAGGCTAGACTTGGCTACGTACTCGTATCCTAAAAAGCGGGTACGGGTTGTGACAAGTTTTTTTTGGTGGCCCATGTAGGTCTGTTTTTGTAAAATTATGCGAACTCATGGTAGTATCTATATTAGTCATACTACTGCAAGCCTACGACTAGGAAATTCTTATTCACAATTAGGATTGATTTAATTTTAGGAGAATGGTTAGGACTAGGTATACCATAGGGAAGCCTTTATTCAATTTGACTGTTGGGTATAGTTAAGGTTGCTACGTAGGCTATGTGGTTAAAATAGGAATAAAACTTGAATTTTTTAAGTTAGATGAATTTGAAGAATTTTTCTAGAGGATATGTTATTTTGTTTTGATAAGATGGTAGGATCAAATGTGGGTAGACTATTCACTTGGTAAGTTAGGCCTTCCTAGAATTCAAGCCCTAACCTTGATAATTTGTTTAAATTTTATTTTCTGTTTTCTCTAAACATCGTCATATTGTAAGGTTTGTTTTGCTTATTTACTTTCTATTGGCCATAAGTAATTATTTTTTCTTTCTAATAATCAATATTCTAGTTCCATCCATTGAGTTTTGAAGCTAACCTAATTCAATTATCCATTTATTAATTCTGAGTCAGTTTTTGTTGAAATTGAAGGTATATATGTTTTTCCTTCGATTGTAAATTTTTACTTCTCTTGTCTTCGATTATTTTCTTCCTAATCAATCGTTTGATTTACAAAATTGATACTTTCACTTCAAGTACATATACTTACACTTTTCCTTTCATGATCAACTTGTTTGAATTTTCAAAAGCTCCTTTGAAAATTCTTATGGACAGAGTTTGAAAGAATATTCAGTGACTTACAATAGCAAGGCATATGTGCACTGTCGCCATTTATTTGAATTATGGAGACTGCGGATTCACTGCAGCCAGCAGCGCACTGGCAAGGCATGAACCCTAAGTTGAAGTAATTTTATGTAAGCATAGGTTATCGAATATTATTAAAACTATGCCCTAGTTGCTCTATGTGATTGGATAAAGTAAATAGAATATTTGATACCATATCATATTTGAGTCATAAAATCAAAGGTTTATTGTAGCCAGATGTATACTGGCGGGACAAAAATTCTGGATAAATTAATTTTATATATACATATGGTTTTCGAATTATAGAGACTACATCCTTTTTGGCATATGGCTATTGATTTTCATGATTCGCAATTTCATGCACACTCACTTAAAATTTGATTTAGTTCTTATCCTTTTATTTCTTATTTTCGTATTGTTCTTTGGTTTCCTAGTAATTATTTAAACCTATTTTGATTCCATTCCACTGATTCATAATCGTACCCAGATTCTGATTCTATGATCATGCCTAAATAATTGATCCTGCCAGAACAATTTCGATTTTGATTTTGATCGCGACTAGACTATTTTGATTATATTTCATTTATATCCTTGATCATGCCTAGATTTTGATTGTGACTAGACCCTTCTGACTATAAATTGATCGTGCCAATCATATCTTATCTTATGTTTCAATTCTATCTGCGAATATTATTATCTAGTTTTGATCATTAATCGCATCATCCTTCTTGATTATATTCTTAGTCGTGCCTAATCGTATCCTTTGAAATTTTGAGGTCAAAAGTTTTCTAAGGTGGGTAGATTTGTAAGCCCACTTCCCGAGTTTTTAAATATTTTTTATTTTTTATTTTTTGTTTTAAATATTTTCTAATTAGAAAATAAATTTTATTCTATAAAAGATATTTTTGGATGACAAAAAAATTTGTCAAATTATTTCTAAAATAAAATTTGCATTTATATAAATATATTCTAAATTTATTTGATTTATTGTCATCATTTATTTTTATGATTTGAATTTATATGTTTTCTAAATATTGTTTGATAATATTAGATATTATTTAAATTGTGTTCCCATCAATTAGTGCATTGAGATTCAATCAATCTAATTGATTGATTTAATTCATCGAAGGATTTAATTCATTGAAATTCTATTCCTTCCATAATTAGGGAAACCCCACTCCTATATAAAGGGGAGTTTTCTTTGTTTTTCTCCATAAATTTACAACCATTAGCCATCATCATTCCATTGTACTGTGCATCTAATCTGTGTATTTTTCTTCCATTATTTTATTATTACAAGTACATGTTTTCCTCTCTAGTGTCCGAAAAGTCTGAAAATGACACAAATTCTCAAACCCGACACAACCCTAATTCCTAACCCTAAACCTAATTTAGTCGGAGAACCACCACGGCCAGCCCTGTTTGTCGTCGACTCCCATATATCGACCAACGAGCCAGCACTAATTCTAGATTATATTTTTAACTAATATATATTTGGGGCTTGGTTCATTGGGCTTTTATTTTTAATACATATAGAATTGGTCTTGGCCGTGCATTGATTTTTAAATTGGATTTAGAAATCTTAAAACATATTATAATGTTATTTTATGGTATTTTAAATATATGACTTTTGACCTAAAAATATAATTCTTTATGGATTTTCAAGGTATTTATCAAAAATTATTTTTAACTATAGTTTTCAAAATATCATAAATTATCTTCAATTATCATATATAATTTCTAACTAGCTTATAAATATTTTTCAAAATAAATATATATTTTCTTATTTAGAATTTTCTTTTTAAATTATAGATTGGATTGATCTTGATCATGCTAATTGTACGATCCTAATTCTTTCAAATCCTGACTTCTTTATTTTGATCCTAGGCTAAGCGGACTGTCGTGGACTCAACTGAATATTCTGTTCCATCATTAGAGGCCATCTTGCTTAGTTTTGACATCTGAGATTATTCTGTGCCAACATGATTAAGTCACAAGTTAGCTACAACTTAACCGAGGTAAGTACACTATTGCTTTATATTCTTATTACATTATAATACTATTCTTTATTGTATTTTATTGAGTATCCAATTGAGACACGATTGTAACACGATAGGCTTGTTGTATCATTGTTCGTTTATTGATTGTTTAGTGAGTCGGAAAGAGAAATGCTTAGTAGGTATGTGAACAAACCCAATTATTGTTATTGTGGATAGCTAAGTCATATACCTCACGTATGGGTTAGCCGTACTTTTTTATTGTCGATAGCCATCTATGATGTACCGTATTAGCCCAGTCGTTCATATGTCGAAAGGTAATTCAAATGCACTGTCTGTTTACTTGTACTTGTTCATTGCTAATTGTCTTATTCATACATGTTCTTGTTAGTAGTTTCTTGTACATGTTTATTGTTTCCAGTTCATATACATTTATTTTTGTTTTCTACTGCATCTCTACTTGTCTAGCTTATTTTGTATTAAGTTACATTATTACAATAGGGTTGTACTTTGCTCCTTTTTTGACTGGATCATTGCAGATGACTTGCTGTCTTATGCACTTAGGACACTTTAGATGGAGTTAGAGATATCTTGGAGGCCAAACATAGATTCTAGTTAGATTATATAGTTCTTGAATTTAATTATTTAACGGATTTGTTCCCGAATGTTATTTTGATGTATTATTGGATTTATAAATAAAACATTTGTTATGAATGAGCAAATAGATATGATTTTATTGTATTTGAAATTGATATTGAGGTCTAGATAGCGAACTACCGCCGATATTGTGGCGTAGGCTAGACTTGGTAACGTACTCGTATCCCAAAAAGCGGGTGCGGGTCATGACATATGGGCGCATAGTTCCTTCGAGTTTGCAACTATACCACTATTGTAACAATAAAGTGTAACAGTCTTAGGCAAACTAGGTATCACTTCCAAGTATAATAGAAAGTTTTTGAGCCAAATCGCTTCTTTTGCTGCCTTAGAGGCTGCCATATACTCGACTTCCATAGTAGAATGAACAATACATTTTTGCTTGATGCACCTTTATACTATGGATTCACCTCCCAAATTAAATATATAACCTAAGGTATATTTCCTGGAATCCATATATGACTGAAAATCTGATTCTGTATAGCCCAAGGGCACTAAACTATCTACCTGGTAAATTAGTATGTAATCTTTGGTCCTTTCTGGTACTTCATAATATGTTTTATCTCAATCTAGTGATCTTGTCCTGGGTTAGACTGATATCTGCTAACAATGCCAACGTCTAAGTAAAAGTATAGTCTCGTACATAGCATTGTATATATTAAGCTTCCTACTGCCGAAGCGTAAGGAACCACTTTTATGTTCTCTATCTCTTTAGGTGTCCTCGGACACTGCTCCTTTAATAAATCAATTTCATGCATAAAACGCAAGAAATTCTTCTTAGAATTTTGCATGCTAAAACAAGTTAGAATAGTATCAATATAGGTAGCTTGAGATAAACCCAACATCCTATTCTTGCAATCTCGTAGAACTTTGATCCCAAGAATGTGACCTACTTATCCAAGTCCTTCATATCAAACTGTTTGGATAGCCATACCCTTACATTAGATAACACCTTCATACAGTTTCCAATGAGCAATAAGTCATCCATGTAAAGTACTTGGAATACTACCACATTTTTGTCATACTTTTTGTATACACATGATTCATCCAGGCATTGATCAAATCCATAAGATTAAGTTTACCTCCCTTCTATTCCTTTTGCTTTGGTTTGGACCTACAATCTCTTTTGTAGTGGCTCTTCTTGTTGTATTTGTAGCAGTCTTAGACTTTGTCTTGAAGGAGTTTGACTTCACTTTCAAATTATTGAAGTCCTTCCTTTTGTTTAAAGTGGACTTCTTCTTTTCCTTTTGATCTCTAGTTTGGACCATATTTCCTTATCAAATTGTTTGTACATGTAGTTTACTTTGATCTCTTATTTCTGGCTTCATCCTTAATGCAGATGAAACTCATAAGATCTTCTAGCTTCACTTCAACCTTCTTGTGGTACATGTCCGTACTGAAGCGATCCCTGTTTGTAGGGAGTTTAGAAAGTATAGCCCGCAGCATGGACTTGTTAAGTAGAGGCATATCCTCTTGTTCCAGTTTCTGTTGAAGCTTCTTGAGCCCCTTTACATAGGGGTACCACAATCTTTTCGTCTTCAAAATCCATTGTCATGAATTTTTTAACTATGTAAATCTTGAACATATTTTTGTCATCCATGTACTACTTTTCGAAGATGTTCTCATACATCTATAGCATTTTCCTTTTTACTGTAGATTTCTGGTAAGTTATCATCCAAAGAGTTGAGGATGAGCAACTTGCAATGATTGTTATGTCTCTTCCATTTTTGTTGTGCAATGATCACATCAACAATTGATTAAAAAATTATCAGTGTTTGGGATTGTGGGTTCTAGTTCTACTATAACGTAGTCCATATCCACGAGTTGTGGATTGAGGTTGATTTGCCTCTTCTAGTGGTTGTACAGTTCATCGTCGAACTTCTCCACCTTGTGAAAGCTTGTTTTCAAGAGACTTGTATTGACTTCCATCATATTGACAAGATAATAGATTTAATATTCTTGTAAAATTTGTGAATCACAAGAATCTCAGAGATTGTTATTAATATTTAAAAATCTTGTATAAGTCTTCAAAAAGAAACCCCAAAAAGTATAGCTTCCTTAAGAGATTGAAACCTCACTAGTATAAATTATTATAATTAATTTAGCAGCAGAACTACCAAGTAGAATAATATACTACAAATGAAAGCAGTAAATGTCACGACCCGCACCCAGCGTAGGGGCACGAGAAGTGGGTACATCCAGCCTATGCCGTAGTGTCGGCAGTAGAACGCTATTCTAGGTCATAAATTATAAAATACTCTCCAACTGGAGGCCAAGTCACAGAAGGCACAACTCAATCACAATCTAGAGGTAGAATATAGCACGATGGAATAGATAAGGAAATCCTCAAAACTGAGGTACAAACAGAAGTGAAATAAATCAAAGTTAACAAACACAAGTCTCAACATCTCCATAATAATACAACTCTGAAATCAAAGACAACAACTAACATGAAAAGAAAGAACAGTCTAAACTATCAATACTATGCATGGGTATCATCCTCAGCAGCTGTCTGAACCTCCCCAGGGGTCCAGGTCGCGAGTGTCATCTAGGCAAGCTCCATAGTAAGGGGTGCAGGGTTCCTCATCATTCTCTGTAATATTTTCAACAGGTCCAGTCAGGACAGGAGCGAGCACAATACATCTTACGCAGATCATAACAGGTTAGAAAATATAAACATGCAAGAGAGTACGATACATAAAAACTGAAGGAATGTACATGATGTAAAAGAGAGAACTGTAATAGAAATATCTACTATAAGTAGAGAACTATCAGTGACTAGTGATGTAGAGTACAAAGTCGACATGTGAACGGCTGGAATTGCACATGAATATACTAAAGAGGCTCACATGGTTATACTACTTTGGAATTATTCACATGACTATTTATACTCCCCCATATCCTAATCAATACACAAGGATCCAGACAAGTTATGTTACACACATGATTTTCATATGAAAGCCTATAAATGGATGTACATGAAGTATACATGAGGGCTCAGAACTGAGTGCACATGAAATCCACATGAAGGCCCATGAAGGGGTACACATGAAGTATAGGTTACACATGAAGCACATGAGGAACATGGCCGTACATGAGAGCACATTAGAGTACACGAGCATACATGAACGTACATGAAGCACATGAGTATACATGAATAACATGAGAGCGAGGAATACATGATGTACATGAAACACATGACATGAAGTATCCGATACTCCCGAGGGGGATAACATCTCAATGTAGGGATCCATATAGTACCAATCCGTGATAATATCGTGACAACATCAAATAAGGTAATCTAGAGCAGGAATATAACCTAAGCAAGTTATGAAATGATCAAAAAATGTACTCGCCTGCGATGTAAATATCTGTGAGAATATACTGTCCGAGATGAGGTATCTAACTCCTAGTTAGAGCAACACAAGTCAAGATGTATACAGGGGAGGATAACTGAAATATACAATGCATTTGCATGCTGTCTAGTTCAAACTAGACTAAAGTCAACACTTGGTCAACTCTAGTCAACTACGCTAGTCAAACTAGGTCAACTAGGTCAAGTCCTAGCCCAAACAAGTCTAACAAGTCTCACTAGGCCTAACCAAGCTTTACACATACTAGTATAGATATACACTCATATTTAGATAGGCATTATACAACATACATAAATACATTGATACGTGTCCGATACGAACATGAAATGGACATGGTTTCCTACCAAACTTGAGGGACAGCTAGGGGACACCTAGATCTACACACCCATGCAAAGAAATTAGAATTAAACCATAGTTTAGGGGGTTTACCTATAGACTGTCAATGACAAGGAAAAAACCGAAAATATGATGATTCTCCTTGCAAGCCTATAGCTCCAAATTGTACCAAAACTGAAATTTCTCTCCACGAACAGAAAATAGAGTGGGATTAGACTCTAATGAAAGAAACTATAGTCAAAAAAGAATTAAAATGGAATAGTTATGGATTGGGAAAGAATGACAATACCTTTCCTTTTTCAAAAGTTGATTTGATACAAAAGAGGCAAGAACAATAGGAAGAGAGATTATATAGGGCAGGGATCCCTATGTGGCTGGCTAATAAAGGATAAAATTAGGGTTAGGGTTATGACTAATGGGCTTGGGCCAAGTTTCAATGGTAAAGGAAATCTCTCCTTAAGTCAAAAGTCCATGAACCTAATCATTTATTCTCCTATATGAAACTTGATTCTAAATGACATAACTTGGGTCAACTTAAGTTAGACTAGGGTCCCACCATGCTATTAAAGTCACCATAGCTAGAGTCAACATCTAGGTTAGTCTCTTAAGTCGCAACTAGTAAAAGTCAAAATTAACAACCATCAATCCAATAATTAATTAAATAATTCCAATAAGTCAAAATGACTAAATACTCCTAGGCTAAAAATGATAAATAAATCTCCCAATCACATGGTTAGGCTCTAGGTTAGACAGTCTCTAGGGTTTCACTAGCAGCACATCAAAATCACAAGTCATGGTTTTTAAATAGTTTTAAAATGATTAAAAAATCACCAAAAATTATATTACGATTTAAATATCATAAATAAATAATTAAAATAACAAATTTCAAAATTACCCTCATTTTAGAAAACTGGGTGTTACAGTAAAGACTGCTAATAGTTTGCTAATAAGAATTTTCAAAACTGTATTCATCAAATTATTGTTGTTCAAAGTGAGATTCGACCATCTTTTGTGTCGATTCTCTCTAGGAACCAGCAAGTTTTGATTGTGTCACGCCTCAGTCCTAAAATACATAGGACTAGAAACACGTAGCATACCAGCGGATATATTTGAAAGGCAATTCTAATCTAATGGACCGATTGAAAAGCATCTTAATCTGTATAGTTTAGTCATTACATAGCAATCACATACATCTAAATCTCATGCACAGTAATAAAATAACTGAATCAAAATAGATAAGGTTGAATGTAAATAGGATTTAAGTTCATCAAGAAATTGCATTCATCTGGTGGAGACAAATCCACTACTAGTAGACGAATAAAAACAAATAGAAGAGAAAATAAAATAACTAAGTCCACTCTACTGAGCTCAACATCAATAATATCGTCAGCTGTAGTTGTATCGTGGTCTGGTGCCGGCTCGTAAACTTGTTCGTCTACATCTAGATAAATATCATCTAAACTTGAAGATTTCACCATGTCCTTAGGGGAATAACAAGATACATAAAACATGCCTACTATGACAGTAAATAACATGCGAGAAAAAAATATATGACTACTAGAAAAAGAATGAAGATCATATGGAAGAAACTCTATAGATAACGACATGTCATAAGAAAAGTAATACTAAGTATGGCTACAAACAAATCGAATGACCGTAGTCCTACGTGGTGCTCCCGGTTCTATAGAAAGTAGTCATGCGTGGTGCTCCCAATCTATACTAAGTCTCTATTGTAGCCCTGAGGGGTCTCCCGAGTCGAGAATGGTCAAATAGCCAATCCTAGTATCGATCGAGGGCCAAGTCAAGTAACAAGGAACACATGATCAAGTCAAGTCACTCAAGTAAAAAATACTATCGAACTCATGTATGAAAATATAAAAAAATAACTAATGATAACAAGTGATAACAGGTACAAGACATGGAAATAAATTATGGCAAGTCTACAAAGTACATAATAGAAAATGAGACATGAACAAGCAAGAATAATAAAAAACATGCATGTAAATAACTGTACAAAGTTGACAAGGTATACTTGCATGTCTTCCAAGTCACCGCTTGTAATCCCTGTTTTCGAATTTTCGAATTTTTGTTTATTTTAAATAATTATGTTAGAAATTTTAACAAAGGATTTGACTTTGGGATCATAAAAAGTTCGTACCTAAGCCTATAAGTGAAGTATGGTAAAATTAGGGAACTTATGGTCACTATGGTCCCCAGGTAGCCCTAGATATATTATTTATCTATTTTATATTTTCTAGAATTTTTGAATAATTTTAGGTATTTAATATTTATTAATTTATTATTTTAAAGGATTTCCTAATTTACTGTAAAGTCATTTGGGGTTATTTTGAGACCAAATATTTTTATTTCGGCTCTAGATGGCTAAAAATATTTTCTAGAATATTCTAGAATATTTCTTATTTTTTTAGAATTTTTGGGAATTTTTAGATAATTAAAATCTATATAATTTATTTTTACATACACTTTTAGGATTTACTGTGGGATCACACGATGATATTTTGAGACCAAACTTTTTATTTAGGCTCTAGATACCTAGAAATATTTTTTTAGAATTTTTTGGAATTTTTCTATATTTTTTTGGGATTTATTTATATTTATTTGGAGTTAAAATTATTTTAAATAATTTTCTACAATTAAATAATTAATTACCCAGTCACCCACCCGGGATGGCCCACCTGTCGGCGCCCAGGCTAAACCACCCCTCTCTCCTTATATATACACATGTATATCCTGAAACCCTACTATTTAATTCCAGTCTCCTTTGTGGTTTGGTCTTAGAGATTCTTCAACTTCGCGGAGCAATCGCGATAAACTTCGACGCCTTTTCGCGTGCCGTATTTTTTTGGTAATTTGTTTTCTACAATTTTATGTATGCATTTCTGGAGAATTATTTGAGTGTCAGTTGTCCAAAAATTTACGCGTCGTATTACTTTCGAGATTTCGGGAGATCTCGAGCTCCGTTTTGTGGTCCGTTTGAAGTTTCGTAAAGCTGGCATGAAGATCTATAATATATAAATTTTTCAAAAATTCAAAAATTTGTTTATTATTTTATTTATTTTATTGAACTTAGATTTGACCGATGATTCACCAATTTGATCATGGTTAGCCATAACGGTAATAACATTTGACCAAATCGTGATTTTGTGTCATGGTTAATTCCAGTGCACTCATGGTGCTGAAATCTACTTGGATGCACCCTTAAATTATTGAGTTCATAATGTTTGACAAGTTAATCAGCGATATGCCTCGATTTGTGTGCTATGGGTCCCGAGTAGGGAACCGTGACTTTCTAAAGCAAAAATTAGTGTTAAAATTTTATTTTAGAATATAGTTATATTAAATTAGGATTTTAGATAATTTATTTCAGAATTAAATAGAATTAATTAGGTTAACCCATTAGCTACTTTCTATGACTTTTAGAATGAGATTTTAGATCTAACTTGTGGTTATTCGTGCACGGGGTGGTACAATGGTATGGTATGGTTTGATAACTTCTAGGCCAGAGTTTATTTTGTCATCAACTTGTGAAACCAGTTCGTTCAGGAATTCAGGCAAGTACATTATTGTTTTATATTCTTATTACATTATAATGCTATTTTTATTATGTTTCATTGAGTTTTCAGTTGAGACACGATTGTGATACAATAGGCTTATTGCATTATTGCTCGTTTATTGATTGTTTACTGAGTCGGGAGAGAAAATGCTCGGTAGGTATGTGAACATACCCCAATGAATGTTAATGTGGATAGCTAAGTCATACACCACACGTATGGGTTAGCCGTATTTTATGATGTGGATAGCCATCTATGATGTGTTGTATTATTCCAGCCGTTCACATGTCAAAAGGTATTTCAAATACACTGTCTATTTTATTTGTACTTGTTCATTGCTAGTTGTCTTGTTCATACATGTTCTTGCTAGTGGTTTCTTGTACATGTTTATTATTTTCAGTTCATATACATGTTTCCTTATTTTTTACTACTCTACTTGTCTAGCTTATTTTGTATTAAATTACATTATTGCAATATGGTTGTACTTTGCTCATTTTCTGATTGGATCGTTGCAGGTGGCTTGTGATGCTTCCTAGTTTTGCGCTATGGACCATAAGCGAGAGATATATCTTGGAGGCCAACCGTAGATTCTAGATATAATGTGAATTTACATATTTGGTGGGTTTGTTTCAGAATATCATGTTGATGTATTATCAGGTTTATAAATTCAATAGTTCAATATAAAATTTGATAAAATAGTTGTTGTGAATGAACAATTAGATATGATTTTGTTGTATTTGAGGTTCGCATTGAAACCTAGACAGCATACTACCGTCGATGCAGCGGCGTAGACTGGACTTGGCTACGTACTCATATTTCAAAAAGTAGGTGTGGATCATGACAAAATTTTTTGTTGGCCCGTACAGGTCTATTTTTGCAAAATTGTGCAAAATTGTGATAGTACTTAAGTTAGTCGTACTATTGCGAGCCTGTGACTAGGACGTGCTCATTCATAATTAAGATTGATTTGATTCTAGGAGAATGGCTAGGACAAGGTGTACCATAGGAAAGCCATTATTCAATTTGACTGTTGGGTAGTTAAGGTTGCTACATAGGCCATGGGATTTAGGTAGGGATTTATTGAATTCTAAACCCTATTAGATATTTGAGAAATTTCCATAGAAGGATAAACTATTGCACTTTGATACGATGGTAGATCAAAGGTGGGTAGACTATTCGCCTAGTAAATTAGGACTTCCTAGAATTCAATTCCTAATCTTGATCATTTGTGCAATTTTATTTTTTGCCCTCTCTAAATATCATCATCCTATCGTAAGTCTGTATTACTTATTTATTTTCCATTGGTCATAAGTAATTATTCTTCTAAGAGTCAATATTTAGTTGCATCCATTGAGTTTGAGCCAAACCTGATTCAATTATCCATATATTAATTTCGAGTCCGTTTTGCTGAAATTCAAGATATATATGATTTATATTTCTCTTGTCTTCGATCGTTTTCTTCCTAATCAATCGTATGATTTTCAAAAATTGATACTTTCACTTCAAGGATAGATACTTACACTTTTTCTATATAATTATCTTGGAACTTGAATTTTAGAAGCTCATTTGAAATTTTTTTCTTATGGACAGAGTTTAAAAGAATATTCGGTAGAATTACAATGGCAAGGCATATGTGCACTATCGTCATTTATTCGAATTATCGAGACTGCGGGTTCACTGTCGCTAGCAGCGCACTGGCTCGACATGACCCCTAAGTTGAAGTAATTTCAAGTAAGCGTAGGTTATCGAACATTATTAAAACTATGCCCTAGTCGTCCTATTTCATCTTTGAGTTATTATGTCAATATTGGATAAAGTTAATAGAATATTCGATACCATATCATATTTGAGTCATAAAAGCAAGGCTTTACTTATTACGACCCGCACCCAATAATTGGACATGAATCGTGCGCATGCCCAGCCTACGCCGTAGAGTCAACGGTAGAACCTGTAACAATATGATGAACAACCACACAATAATAGTATATGCTCCAATTGGGAGACAACAACACAAGATCACGAATCAACACTGAATGGAAATAGAGAAGGTATATATCTAATCTCAAAAATAAATGTATGAAGTCCACAGATAAATAAACTCCCAACTACAAGTCTCAGAAATTGATGTCAATATCCACTACAATGTCTCAATAATATCTAAAAACATCTAAGCAAGAGAAGTGGGGTCAGCTGCTACAAACTCCTCTTGAAAGGTAAAATCTGCCTCGGTGACATCTCCCAAATAAGGGCCATACTGCTCAGGGCATAAATCCTCGTCATAATTACCTTAAATTTTGGGTTACCCAGTCAGGATGGAATGAGTACAATTCACTGAATGTAGTTCCAAAATATGAAAATGACTATAAAGCAGAGGTTAGCCATTAATTATATGTTTTGAAAATAAATAGAAAAAGACGTAAGAAACAACAGAAAAATCAACATTAAATGAATAAACCAAAAATACCTTCCAAATGTTTGAAGTACCTTTGACATGTGATCGGTCTGGGACACTACACCACAAGGTCTACGAGGTCTACTTACATGAAATAAACAATGTCTACGAGAGCTACTTGCAGAAAATAAACAATGTCTACGAGGTCTACTTGCAGAAAATGAACAATGCCTACGAGATCTACTTGCAGAAAATAAACAATGTCTACGAGATCTACAATATCTAAGGTCAGATCACACATCCTTGGTACTTCTCATTCCTGACTCGATGAAATATGAAAGAATATAAAAAGGAGGCAAAAACCACATAAAGAATGACCAACAGTGAAATATAGTAATATTCAATATCGAAAACAAACAACAAACTGTACTCGCCTGGAGTCCTGAGCTGCTGGTACTGATCAAGGTCCAAGTCGAAGTCCAAGGAACCTATATTGCAAATTAACTCTAATCAATGCATGGAATTTGAATTACAAAATAATCATAATCTAATGGTCGTGAAATCCTTAGTATTTATAAGGGCCTTATTGATTTTGGTTGTCTGACCTTTCTTCCCTACCTGTTGTAATTGAGGTTTACTAGCCTATTGGTCTGTCTAGATAACATTTAACATGTCTCCCATATCCCTAATATATCCTCTGCCCTGATTCTTTTCTGGACCCTCTGTTCAGGGATAGGGCCTGACTCTATAGTCTAGATATTGAATTTGACTGTAAAGTTCACACTACTGCATAAGCTGTTTGAGGACAGATCCTGTATGAGTTCCTATGACAGATTTATGATTGTGGCCATTGCTACTTCCTATGACATGCTCGGATCCCTGTGATACCATGACACTTACTTGGCTGGTGACAACTAGACTCAATTCCCATTCAAGGTCTCCTAGATGTCTAAGATATCCAAGTATGGATTGGTACTTGGCTGATACTGGGTTGCCCTCCATGAGAGATAGGAATAATTTGAGGTACTCTACTGCCTACATGTTTCAACCTTCTCTATTACCTATTAGTTATTGATGTACATCAGTTAGGTAAACCTACTACAGCTGCTCAGAAAACCCTATACCTGTCATACACCTGTATCCATCCACACCTATATCTGAGCCGTGTCCATTGCTACTTGGATAGGATTTGGTAAATAGACCCATGGGTCTATTGGTCGTACCACTATCCCCTTTCATGGTAGCATACCCTATAGATGCGACTTTGGGTACCCAGTGTTGCATGGAGTCCCTTATACTCTATAGCCACAGGTTTTACTTGAGTGAATTAGCATCAGGGCCCCATTCCTATTACCTAGGCTGCAATAGAAGATCTCCCTCAACCCTTGTTCACTGATACACCTTAATGTATCCTACCAATGGATTTGAGAACGTCTACAGGACAGTTGGTTAATGTTATCAGATTTTAGGCTATTTGGCCCATAGATGGAAATCCATTGGTTACAAAGATAGCTCATAGAGCAAGGTTTAATGGATACAAGAAAGTTTACTCACAAGGTTCGATGGATAATAGGGAGAAGTAGGTCATAGTTGCAGGTAGTATTTAGGTTGGTGAGAGAGAAGTTATTCTTAATCTCAAAATTCTAGAATGCAAGGAAGATTCCCTTGTTAACCTCTAACGGTGTCAGGACAGTATGTGTGTCAGTATGGATTTTATAGACAGGGAAGTATGCTCATGATGGCAGTAATTCATTGGATGACAAAAGACATTGGTTACTCTGTTATAGGGGAAACAGGTAGATGTACTCAAGTGACTTACCAAGTCCATAGGCTTGGTTAAATGACTCTCATACCGGGGTAGTGTCAGGTCTATTTAATAAAAGGGGATTCTCTTACAATATTTAGATGTACTCATGTGACAGCCCTACATCGGTTTTGCTCTGAATATAAAAGGAAGTTCTCTAACCAATTTCTAATGGTAATAAGGAATTTCATGATAGTATCAACTGGGTTACCAGTAAGTTCATGTATCAGTGACTAATGGATGTCAGCACTACAAGAAAAATGGCCATTCTTGACGGTTTATAAGTTGACGGTCGTCAAAAGCCGTCAATAATAGGGGTTTTCTTGACATATTTAGGCTTAGGTCAAGAGATGACCTTTTTTTCATTAATTTAGCAATTTTATAGCATAATAGTTGACGGTTTTAGATGATCCGTCAAGAAACATCAATTTATTTGTTGACGGTCTGGTGAAAACCGTCAACGAATGTATGTGCAAAAAACTTGGCGGGATTTTTTTAGATGCCATTTTGTAATTTTTTTCAAACCTTTTATATTTGTTGACGGTTGTGGTTCTTTTTAATCAATGAACCCAGCAAATTTTTTCCCAATCGTCCCCTTCTTTCCCCCCTCTACCTAATCTAAGAGAGAGATCCCCCACTCCTCTCCTCTAAAGAGTCTCCCACAGAGCCCCCCACTCCTCTCCTCTTTCTCCTCCCTAAGAGAAAAATCCTAACCCAAACTCCTTCATACTCCAAAAATTTCTTCGCCCTTTCCCAATCTAGGGTTAGGGGTTCGCGAGATCCGACCTTCTTCCACCGTCGTGTCCTCCTTCTCCTCCTCCGACACTTCAGAAACATTTTGGCGACGTCTCTTCCGAAGAATCCCAGGCACCGCAAGCCCCAATTGCTGCACGACTCTTCCGACAGACCCTCATCATCCCCTGTGGCTCGAGGACAACATCGACCACGATGATGAGGAGGTCGATCCAGGTTTGGTTTCTCTTTCCATTCTTTTTATTTTTGGGTATCTTCCTGAGTGAACTTAGGTTTTGATTTTCTTGAGTGAACTTAGGGTTTTTTGTGAGTATTATTGAGAGGATTTTGCTTTGTTTTACGAAAATATTTAGGAGTATTTGAACTTAGGGTTTGAGAGGATTTTGTGAGAATATTTAGGAGTATATTTTGTGAGTAATATTTACTCTGTTGACCTCCATATTGTTCCCTCTGCAGGGAGTACTAGCAGGCCGTCCACGCGCTCCGGGGACAGAATAAGAAGAATTCGGTGTTCCTCCGGTGCTACGCTTTATATATGGTGAGTGTTCTCTTGGATGAAAATGATAGTTTTGGTCCAGATTGTGTCTGTTAAATGTTTTGTTCTTTTGCATGGATGTTGTTTGATGTAATGCATGTGTAGGAAAGTTTTCGTTCTTCGAGAGAGGTCATGTTATGGTTTCGTCCAAGGTGCGATATGAGAATGCCCATATTGTGCTGCTGTAGAAAGTTGTGATTTTGGGATGCCCACATTACGCTTCTCTAGAGAGTTATGATTTTGGGATGCCCACATCGTGCTGCTGTAGAAAGTTGTGATTTTGGGATGCCCACATTTCCGTTTTATCTGTCCTATAGATAATTGACCAATTAACAATTCAAGGACGAGGCCAGGTTTATACTTTGCTTTAGTTATAAATTTTATGGTTTAGCGAGAAATTTAACTTTTGCTTATGAATCAACTTTCTGGTAGTTTATTTGTCCTAAGTAATTGGATATTATGAGTAGAATATTGGATTTGGCAGGTAATAGACACCCTTGCCGAAATCCAGGAGCGAAATGACACTATGAGGGATTAGAGAGGAAACTTCTTGAGTTGCAACAGGTAAAACTTTGTTCATGCCTTTTGTCATGATCTTATGTAACTATCTAAAATTGTTTTGTGAAATGAGGCCTGAGTGATCAAGCAAACAAGCAAGCAAGCAAGCGCACTGATCTGTATACTAAATATTTTGTTTTCTCCATGGTTAATATTTTGTGAATCGGTCGATTGTTATGGAGATTATTCTTTTTTGTTGGTCATATTTACTTGCATACATCCTATGTGCTTACAAAACATGAACCAGATGGCTGTATGATGTTGGCTGAATTTGAGTCATATTTCATATTAAATACTTAGCACCAAATAATGGCTGGAAAGAGGAGAAAAATTCTTTTAAAAGAAGAAGAAAATAGGATAAAAGAATTCTTTATTTTGTTCAATAAATGGAGAGGCCCTTGATTTGGTGTGGGGACCTGAATGTAAGGTAATTTGTTGCTAACATGATATTACAACTTCCTGGTGATGTCTTCTCTTGCTCCTATATACTTCGAATGTCCATAATTCTCTTGCTTGTGGAAATTTTGAATTATGTACCGAAAAACCTTATCGATTATTAATTTAGTTTGTGATATCGTTTTCCATCGTATGATGTTTTATACCGGTGCATTACTCGGTAGAAAATCATAGCTACTTAGTAATATTAGAATAAATTTGTTCTTTTTGTCCATTATCTTTTATTTGGCAGCAATATCTTCTCCAAAGTATGTTATTTGGCTCTATATTTTCTCTGTTTGCTTAGCTCTAATGTTGGGTACCCTGTCCCTATGTCAACACAAAATGTTCCGAGGGAGGAGTTTAGAGAATGTTGCTTTCTATGTCGAAAAGAATATTGCTTTCTATGTCTCTATGAATTACAACGGTCATTTAGACTCATTTATTGAAACCTCCATTGCAGTTTCAGAAGTGGTTTTACATGATGTAAGTCTCTATTCGAATATATAAAAAAATGATGCTTTGTGCTAATGTTTTTTGTTTTTGCTATATGGTTGTCTCTCATGCATTTGTTCAAATATACATTTCTTCTTCCGTGTTCCTCATATCAGTTGCAAGTTTCTGGTTTCATTATTTTCTAATTTTTCCTCAAGATGCTCATAGCGTATTAACATGTTTCCTTGCAGCAACTTGTAATATATGAGACATCAGTATCAGAGTTTGACATAATATAAGATATATCCAGAACTTTTCCTTCACATGTTTTCTTCCAACAGAGGCACGAGCCAGGTCAGAGGTCCCTCCCTATACAATGTTTTGAAAGCATACTCTGTGTACGACCGGGAAGTTGTCTATGTTCAGGTTTGAATCAAAACTGGTTATTTTAGATTTGAATGAAAACAATGATATATATTTAAGCATTTCACGAGTTAGAAAAACAACAACAACTACAAATAATGGTGCATTTCTTTGAGTATTAATTAGAAGGAATGGCAATTTTAGTACATCTGCTACTTCTTTATATTAGTGAGGAAGATGCCTTATGGCTATTAGTTGCATTATTAAAGGGAGCTGTTCATGCACCAATGGAGGGGCTGTATCAGGTTGGTATCATGATAGAAGTGATATCATAATAGTTCATTTCGATAATACAAAGAAAGATTGCTTACATTTGAATTTGAATTTTCTGGAAAGTAATTACTGTCGGCCAACATATACTAATCATTGATCCCAAAATTTTCTTTATTGTGCATTACTTTGTCGATCAATTCTAAATAACTCTCAGTGCAAAGTATTTTGATTCGAGAGTGCCAATTGGAAGTGGCCTCTCATGTTAAGATGAAGGCTAACAATTGGATAACAATATGGCTAATCCAATATATACAGAACAAATATGATGGTTCAGTTGTCATTTGATGTTTATTCAATTTGGCAGATGTTTGAGGAGGTCAAAAATAAGATCACAAAAGCATTTGTTGATATTTCAATCATCTAACAAATTTGTCCTCTTTCCTACTTTCAAACTGAAAACTTGAAGTCTCAAATGCTACAAATAATGCTAATGGGATATAGTAAACAAACTAGTAAAGGCCTATTAAATTGAAGTAAAATATATGCGTCTTATGTGATACTTGAAATTTAAGAGCACTATAATTAAAATATCAGGTGTTCACCTTTTTTCCATCTAAGTTGCATTTCTCAACTTATTCAAGTGACTAATATCAGTACAATTGTAGATGCAAGTTGTTTCATAACTCCATATAATGTTGATAACTTAGCTAGTGTTTGAGATTCTTGTGGTGTTTGCACATAGGTATGCATGGCTGGACCATTGACACCCATATGTGCATACCCTGTATGTGGGTTTTCTGATACTCCAATTGGGTGAAATCCTTGAGATACCTGCTGTGGAGACTCTTGTGGTGTCTGAACATATAAGTAAGGGTTGGGTTCAAACTGTGCAGGAATTGATCCCATCTGTGCAAGGTTTAGGGAATTCAAATGACCCACATGTGCAGTTATTGGGTTAGTGTATGCAGGAATTCCTTCATAAGTATAACATGTATGCTGTTGAGCTGATGGGTTCTCAAATGAAGCATTCAATGGGTATTATGCTGATGGAATCCCAAATGAAGCATGTCCAGTGGTTACATTCCCAAATGATGAATTTAATGGAGAAAAATTCATCCCAACTGATAGTGGCTCTTGTGCTACTCTTGGTTGATGGTTAGGTTGCTGGGTTAACACATGTCCTTGAGTGAAGCTTGGGTGCCCATGATTCTGATGGTGAATGTAATCAAAACTCTGGATATATTGTGTTCTTGGACTGCTATCTAAAGGGAAAAAACATAAATGGGATTTATTAAATTGCTAGAAAGAAGGTTTACAGACATCTAAACTAAAGCTAAGTAATTCCATACTTTTTTCATGTCTTTCTCTTCTCATTATCTCTATTTATATTGTCTGATACATTGGGTTTTGTTACTGGTTTCTGTTATAGACAGTTAGCTAGCTGGCTGTGGGACTCTGGCAGTTGGAGTTGATGAGTGGATATGAGAGGGATGTGCTCCGATCTGGTTTGCTACTTTTTTTTGTTTCATTTTGTATAGTTGGATTATGTTTTGTGGTGACAAGTGATGGATGTTTGTGGTTTAGATGTTTAAGTGGTATGGAAACAACAAATGTGGGATATGTATACTTTGTGGTTAATTAGATTATGTTGTGGTTGGACAAGTGAAGAATACATGTGGTGGGATATGTATTGAAAGTTTTTGTTGTATGAACAATATAGTTTGTTAATATAAAATTTGAGTTTTATAGTAATTTGATGTGTGTAGCTTCTGGATTGATATTATGTGTGTTTGACTAATATTATATATAATTCTTGATGGAATTTTGGCAAGCTTCTCTTGACGGTACTTTGGATAGCTTCTCTTGACGGTTGTCAAATGTCAATTTTAATTCAAATCATGCTGCATAATAGCCTGTGAATAAATGCTTTTCTTGACGGCTAATAACTGTCATCTATGTAGTGCCCCGCTTCTCGCGGTCCACTACGTAATACCTATGGCTTGCTGACTCAGTCTCGAACTGAGTATTTGGGGAAACCTTTGCCGGTATCGATTGATCACGGATGAAATGCAATGAACCTTTCCAATTGATGGATTGGCTTCTATTGAAATGAATCCAAGAGTTTTGTTTGATGTTTTCTTTCGATGCTTGGTTTTGATGAATGCGTTTTCTAGTTGGTTTTCGATGATTGGTTTTCATTGTTCGTTTTCATCGCATATCGCATTCATTTCGAATCTTGAGAGAAAGAGACCGAAGTATGCTAATCAGATGTTGGTGCCTATATAGGGGGACGCATAGACATACATAGGTCGTGAACAGCGCGTGAAGTCCCTCCTTCTCTCAACTAAGATTCATCTTGGTGAGTTGCTCTAACCGGGCTTGTTTTTATTTGTACGCCCTGATAAAAATGATCTCTAGTCCACTCTGTTGCCTTGTACCTGTGATCAACGATACCTCAATAACAAAAGAAAAGAGAAGATAATGAATTGAATCATATGCTGGATTTTATGTTGCCACTTCATCTGTTGCCTATGAATATGCTGCAAATGTTTAGATGTATACAGACGAACTTGTATACATTGCCACAGTAAGAGAATTGTCCCAAAGCTAGGAGTTACAAGTTTTGTCATAAACCAAAGCAAAGCATAAGTACATGTGTTGCCTAACAGTCGCCTTATAGAGTATGCATAGGTCCTGGACAACTTGTATACAAGGAAACTAGATCTCTCGAGCGGGTCTGGGGGCACCTGGAATCGCTCGGCCTGGAGGAGATTGTCTAGACATTTCGAGGTACAAACCTCGAGTATTGAATCAATGTCCAAATAGCGACGAGCTGAACCCATGTGTCACAGCGACTAAACACGGGAAACAGCCCGTGGACCAACATATAGTTAGTTGCATTTATGAAATCAGAGTGCATTGCAACCTAACAAGAGATGCGGTGTTAAACAGTATATCTTTATATCAAATGCAAATTGTGCTAACCTGTTTTCAGCAGGGATGACTGTCGGCGAGGGTAAGTTGCTTATGAATTATTCTACTGTCATTGCTTCTTATGAATTGTTAAAAAGAACCTAGACAAGTAGAAAGAGCACTAGTAAATATGTAGCTTCACATGTTGAATTAGTGCAGATATTTGTGAGTTTCGGCGAAGAGCCGCTCGCCAGCACATGATGTGTGCTGACCCACGTTGTGGGCAACCTTTTCAGAAAGCAAAAGGAGACAGAAGGATTTCAAGTGATGCACCGAAGCTCGTCTATCCCAGTAGAGCTGTGGATTGCCTCGAAGCTTCATTTTCATTCTAGTCAAGTTTCAAGTTTTTGTTTCCTTTGAAGGTGTCTTTTCAATTCCAGCTTGTAATAAAGGGATATCATGTATGGGCATTGTGACTATTTTCAAAGAGAGTTTCAAAGAGAATCATGTAGCCAATATAAGACAAAATCTGAGTTTGCAAAGCTTTGTACTTGTATTCCTATCAATTTTATCAATAAAAGAAGTATTTCCATTTCAAATCTCTGTGTCCAATATTTGGTTTTCTGCAATGAATGGGGGCATGCGTGTGTTTTGCTTAATTAAGTGGGTGCGTACGTGTGTTTTGCTTGACTATTTGTTTTGTGCTGGTACATGGCCTTGTGCAAGCGCAACTTAGGCTTGCACGGCATCACGCCTTAGCGATGACGATCGATCCCGCAGGGATCCAGGCAAGACAGACGACCCTAGCGGGATCGGAGCGTAACAAAGTGGTATCAGAGCACGGTTTTACGTCCTTGGCCTCTTGCAAATATCATTTTCGAAAAAGCATATAAAGTATTTTGATGTCTTTCAAAAGAGTCCCGATTTTGAGTTATGAAAACCAATGCCCTATACAATAAGTCCATAATATTTTATGAGACTGACAGAAGTTATACTCTTTTGTAGAGAAATGGCCCCTACTCGACCAGCTTCCTCGACAGATCTGATAGAATGGATCATGACATTGTTGGAAATACAAAGGCAAGACAATGAGGAACGTGGCCAATTGCAACAGGCCCCTGCTCGACCAGCTTCCCACTCAAGGTACCCTACTTCCCTACGACGTAACTTTTTACTCGTAGCACCGATTTTTGATCCGTAGGATTTTTTGGAAAGTAGACTTGACCCTCTTCGAGATCCTCCAGGTGGATTTCGAAAATAACCCATCGACTTGCTCGAAAAATTGAGACAAAGTTGAACAAAAATCTGTTTTCTGTAATACTAAAAACTGTTTTAAAATGACAACTTGTCGGCCAATTTTCTTGCTGTGCAGTAAAGTACTATAGGAACTAATTAAAAACAGCAAAATACAACATAACCGAGATCGCAACGCATCTTCTGGATCGTCGTTTCGATTACCGTGTAAAAAGTAGATTGATGTTGAAGTTGAGGAAAAACTTGTGTTAAATTATATTAATTTTTCTGAATTTTGTCCGATATGGCGTGCGCCCCAACAAACCGAGCGACGTGGTCGTGCGCTATACGCATCAAAAGGCACGTATGGAAGTTGCCGACGTGTGGGAACTGACGGAATACAGTTTCGTCGTGAGTGCGCGACAAAATCTGTCCGTATCCGTCGAGATACCCCCGTATCGCCAATTTGCAAACTTCGTCCTAATTTCGTGTACAGTCGTCGATTCGAGACGAAACTTGTGCTAACAGGCCCGGATCAAAATTCTGGTCCTGTGTGCCAAGTTTGGTTCGATTCTGAGAAGGTCGAATCGGAATCCCTTTTTGGCGGGCCCGTGACCCACTCAAACGGGCGATTTTGTACACGGCTCATCGGAATCCAAAACTGGACATACCATTGAGTTCCTCTCCTCAAACTAAATCTGTAGACTTATAGTTTGACAACTTTAGAGACCATAGACTTCGGCACGTATTTCAGTGCAAAGCGGGTCCAACGGCGGACATCGTTTTGACCCGAAATTACGATTTCGTCCCTGTTCCAGAATTAGACTTTTGGATAGGCGTTTCCTAGATATATCTTTTACACCGAGTGCATTTTTGATGTTTGTTTCAGCGTCCGAAGTTGTCTGAAGATTGTGACATTTTTTAGCTGACATTGTGATTACCTGGACTTGCCACTTTGCACCATCAGGCAAGATACCTTGCCACCTTACTATGTGATTATTATATTTCTTATTTTCAGTTGTTATTTTCAGCATTTCTTATTTCTTGATATTTAAACTGTGCGTCCAAGTCACACTTGGGTGCAAGCGACTCTATCGATCGTTTTTCTCGCTTTATTATTTCTCTTGCATTGACTTAGTCTAGTGACCACCCATTGATGTTGAAGTATTGGTATATCTCATACGGTCTTGATACTTGTTGTATCACGTGATGTGAGTCACATGTAGGACACGTATCCGCGTAGTCGGCTGGCCACCGATACGTATGGAGCGTGCGACGGATATGGGTAACTGCCAATTGAATTGCATGCTAGAATACTTGGCAGTTACTAGAGGTACATGTTTGTCATGGAGATGATGATACTAGGCATTGGATGGGGAGAACAATACCTGACGTATGAGCTTCGGTTGCACTTCCCTTGTAACCCGGAAGCTCCGTTGGAGATACGGGTATATTTAGCCTCTCAGGTTTGCCACTGTCGTTCTTGGAACGTCATGCGCTTGGTCACTGGTGCCCAAGAGGGGACTATACCAGATCCTATATTCAGCCAGGGCTCATGCGTCGAAGGATTGTATCTCAACTGCATATTCACAGTAGAATGGTCAGGAACCTGATTGCATGCATACCCTTTTCTCTTATTATATTATCACAGTTTATATGGCGTGGTGTTTTCTTGTATCTTGCTACATCCCTCTGACGACCTGGTTATCTCTTCAGGATTAGACGATTTTTCACAGGAGTACGGAGCGGCGTTGGAGCTATCCTACATCGATGACGAGGCAGTTCCTTTTGACTTCTAGTCTATTTCTTATCTGAGACAGTTGTAGACATTATTTTTACATCTTATTTCTTTCTATTTTGCGGAGGTTGGACTATGATTTAGTGAGACTATTTTCATAGCTGTTTGGAGTGAGCATGTTCACCCGGCTATCTTTTGATACTCTTATTTATTTATTTGGACTCTATTATTTTCTGTGTTGAGCTGTGATGAGATTAGATTATATTATTCTGGCATGTGATTATTTTATTACAGCTTATGTGCATATATGAGGATTCCACATATTGGAGTATTTTTCGTATATGTGCAGCTGGCATGTTCACGTACTTGGTCCTACGTATTTTGGGACTGGGGCGTTACATATAGTGCAGATAAGGGTCTCTTCAAGTGTTAGCTGGTACAATGTGAAGGGTTGATGTATTAATGTATAACCCGGCAACAGTGGCCGTTTGATTTGAAACTTAAATTTCTAAGTTCCAAAAAGCCCCTAGAGAAAGTTGATGTTGCAAATGGACCTATTCCCATTTGTAGAAATTTTTTTTATAAGTTCTGAAACCATTAAACATTAAGAAAAGTAAACGAAATATTTAAAAATACAATAAATGTTTCCAATGGTTTACATTACTGCATCCAGATGTATACTAGCGAGGCATAAATTCTTGGTAAAATGATTTCATATGTACATACGATTTTCGAATATTATAGAGACTACATCCTTTTTGGTATATAACTATTGATTTTCATGGTTCGTAATTTTATGCACTCTCACTTAAAAATTTGATTGGTCTTATCCTTTTATTTCTTGAACCTTTCCTTCTTAAATTTTATTTTCGTATCATTATTTAGTTTCCTAGAAATTATTTAAACCTATTTTAATTTCATCCACTGGATTCATAATCGTACATAGATTCTGATTCTATGATCATGCTTAAATAATTGATCGTGTCAATCACATCGTATCTTGGATTTCAATTCTATCCGCGATTATGCTTTTCTAATTTTGATCATTAATTGTATCATTTTTTGATTATATTCTTAATCGTGCCTATTCACATCATTTAAAATTTTGAGGACAAAATTCCACAAAATTTTTCTAAGGTTAGTAAATTTGTAAACAATGTTCCCGAATTTTTAAATTTTTGTTTATTTTAAATATTTATGTTAGAAAATTTTAACTAAGGATTTGATTTTGGGACCACAAGGAGGTCGTACCTAAGCCTATAGGTGAATTATTGTAAAATTAGGTAACTTATGGTCACCATGGTCTCCAGGTAGCACTAAATATATTATTTATCTATTTTATATTTTCTAGAATATTTGGATTTAGGTATTTAATTAAAAATTTATTATTTTTAAGGATTTCTCAGGATTTACTATAAAATTATTCGAGGTTATTTTGAGACCAAATATTTTTATTCGGGCTTTAGATGACTAAAAATATTTTTTGGAATATTCTAGGATTTTTCTAAATTTTTATAAATTTTTTTATAATTTTTAGATAATTAAAATCCATAGAATTTATTTTTCCATAGACTTTGGAATTTATTGTGGGGGTCACACGATGATATTTGAGACCAATTTATTTAATTAGGCTCTACACACCTAGAAATATTTTCTAGAATTTTTTTATGATTTTTTCTGGATTTTTCTAGAATTTATATGAATTTATTTAGAGTATAACTTTTAAATAATTTTCTAAAATTAAATAAATAATTATCCAGTCACCCACCCGAGGCTAGCCCACCTGTCGGTGCCCATACTGAACCGCCTCTCTTTCCTTATATATATATATATATATATATATATATATATATATATATATATATATATATATATATATATTCAGAAACCCTACTATTTAGTTCCAGCCTTGTTTGTGGTTTGATCTTAGAGATCCTTCAACTTTGCGGAGCGATTGCGATCAACTCTAACGTCCTTCTTACGCACTATTTTTTTGTTAGAACCGTATCGAGGTTAGTTTTCCGAATATATAATTTTTTGTAGAATTTTATGTATAAATTTTTGGAGAATTATTTAAGTATTGGTTGTCTAAAAATTGACGCATCGCACTGTTTTCGGTATTTCAGGAGATTTCGAACTCCGTTTTGCGATCTGTTTGAAGTTTTACAAAGCTGACAAGAAGATCTAAAACATATAATTTTTTTCAAAAATTCATGAATTTGTTTATTATTTTATTTATTTTGTTGAACTCAGATTTGATCGGTGATTCACCAATTTGGTCATGGTTAGCCATAACGGCGACAACTATTGACGAAATTAAGACTTTGTGGCACGATCGATTCCAGTGCACTTGTGTCACTAAAATCTACTAAGATGCACCCTTAAATTATTGAGTTTGTAATATTTGACTTGTTTGTCAATGATATGCCTCGATTTGCGTGCCATAGGTTCTGAACAAGGAATCGTGACTTTCTAAAGCCAAAATTAGTGTTTAAATTATATTTTTGAATATAATTAGATTATATTAGGATTTTAAATGCTTTATTCTAGAATTAAATAGAATTAATTAGGTTAGCTAATTTTTATGACTTTTAGAATGGGATTTTAGATATTAACTTGTGGTTATTCATGCACGGGTTTGTGGTGCGATAATATGGTATGGTTTGATAGCTTCTAGGCTAGAGTTTATCTTGTTATCAACTTGTGAAGCCAGTTCGTTCAGAAATTCAGGCAAGTACAATATTGCTTTACGTTCTTATTATATTATAATACTATTCTTTATTGTGTTTCGTTGAGTATCTAGTTGAGACACGATTGTGACACGATATGCTTGTTGCATCTTTACTCGTTTATTGATTGTTTAGTGAATCAAGAGAAAAAATGCTCAGTAGGTATGTGAACAAACTCCAATGAATGTTAATATAGATGTCTAGGTCATACACCTCACTTATGAGTTAGCCGTATCTTATAATATGGATAGCCATCTATGATGTGCCGTATTAGCTCAGTCGTTCACATGTCGAAAGGTATTTCAAATGCACTGTCTATTTTACTTGTATATATTCATTGCAATTTGTCTTATTCATACATGTTCTTGCTAGTCATTTCTTGTGCATATTTATTGTTCTCAGTTCATATACATGTTTCCTTTATTCTCTACTGCACCTCTACTTGTCTAGCTTATTTTGTATTAAGTTATATTATTACAATAGGGTTGTACTTTGCTCTTTTCCTGACTGAATCGTTGTTGGTGACTTGCCATGCTTCCTAATTTTGCGCTATGGACCATACGGTGGAGATAGATATCTTGGAGGCCAACCGTAGATTCTAGATAGAATGTGAATTTACCTATTCAGTGGGTTTGTTCCGAATATCATGTTGATGTATTATCAGATTTATAAATAGAATAGTTGTTGTGAATGAACAATTAGATATAATTTTATTGTATTTAAATTAAGACTAGACAGTGTTATACCTGATGGAACTGGGGATTTCCAGGACCCTTCCTTTGGTGTACGTATTGATCGATAGAAAGTTAAACAGATCTACGTGTTCTAACCCTTCATAGGCGGAAACTAGGGTTTACGAATTATACCTGCGGCGGAAAGGAGACAAGTAATTCCTGGCAATCTCGAGCGGACGATCCCAAGATCTTCTGCACGTATTCCTTCCTTGAGTTGGACGTCGTGTGGGCGACGATCTCCCAACCTTTTCTTCTCCTTGGCAGCCCTCTCTTTCTCTCCTTACGTGAATCACGAATTTAGAGAAAGTTTCAGATTTCTGATCAGTAATCTGGCGGCCAGAGAATAGAGGATATATATAGGCTACGACAGGGACCATGAGGAGAAATTAGGGTTAGGCCTCCTAACGGATCTGGATATCCCGTGTTCAGCCCGAACACACAATCCAGGCCCATTAACAATAGCTCGGTCCACTAATGAGCTATTGTTACACTACCTCCCTAATCCCAAATTATGTTTGTGGGCTCCTTTTATTATATGCTCGTTTGGCTCCCCATGTTAAGATATCGTATGTCCGTCGATCAAATTAAGTTACTGATAACTATATTGATTCGACATCTTTTATCCTTAAGTAGTACCGCTCAACTTTATTTGTCATGTCGGATATAATCCACCTGCAGGGTTTACATGACAATCCTTATGAGCTCCTTAAGGGGACATCATCAACCCGATGTATCGGGACATGGATTCCATTTATAATCAACAGCCCATCATACATACAATGTTATTACCCAATTCATAGAGGTTGTTGATTCATTATGAATCTCACTCTTTTATGAGTCAAAGTAATGCACACTGCATATACATGTCCGTTATTATATCCGGATTAAGAGCACAAGCATCCATAATAACAGAGGTGTTTGTTCTCTTATGTAGTCAGTACAAAGAGAACAACCTCAAGTGGTCCTGTTCAATACACACAAAGTGTACTAGTGTAAACCTATAGTCAAGATAGACTAATACCAGATTACACTACAACCTTTCCAATAGATTGTCCAAGTCCATCTAGGTTGTGAACTATTTATATACTCCAAAGGAAACTGATAATATGATCTTCCGTGTGACACCACACACCATATTATCTACAATATAGAATATCAGACATTTGCATTAACACTTGCAACAAATACAATATGCAAACATTTGCCTATATGATTCTCATTCATAATTTAAGAAAATAAGGTTACTACAAAAGTGATGCTTTTAGTATATAACCCTAACAATACCGTCGGCTGATGCTATCTTGATAAGCTCTTCGTAAAGGGATCAGCTAGGTTGTCGGCTGATGCTATCTTGATCACAGCAACTTTTTCTTTCTTTACGAAATCTCGTATCAGGTGGTACTTGCGCTCAATGTGTTTTCCTGTCTTATGGGCTCGTGGTTCCTTCGAGTTTGCAACTGCACCACTATTATCACAATAAAGTGTAATAGACTTAGGCAAACTAGGTACCACATCCAAGTCCAACAGAAAGTTTCTGAGCCAAACCGCTTCTTTGGCTGCCTCAGAGGCTGCCACATACTCGACTTCCATGGTGGAATCAGCAATACATTTTTGCTTGATACTCCTCCACACAATGGCTTCACCTCCCAAAGTAAACACATAACCTGAGGTAGATTTCCTGGAATCCCTATGTGACCGAAAATCTGAGTCTGTATACCCCAAGGGCACTAAACTATCTGCCTGGTAAACTAGCATATACTCTTTAGTCCTTTTCAGGTACTTCAAAATATGCTTTACGGCAGTCCAGTGCTCTTGTCCAGGGTTAGACTGACATCTGCTGACCATGCCTACGGTAAAGCAGATGTCTGGTCTCATACATAGCATTGCATACATTAAGCTTCCTACTGCTGAAGCATAAGGAACTGCCTTCATGTTCTCTATCTCTTTAGGTATCCTCGGACACTGCTCCTTTGATAGAGCAATTCCATGTCTAAAAGGTAAGAAACCTTTCTTGGAATTTTGTATACTAAAACGAGTTAGTATAGTATCGATATAGGAAGCTTGGGATAAGCGCAATATCCTTTTCTTGCGATCTCGTAGAACTTTGATCCCAAGGATGCGACCTACTTCTCCCAAGTCCTGCATATCAAACTGTTTGGACAACCATACCCTTACATCAGATAACACCTTCACATTATTTCCAATGAGCAAGATGTCATCCACATAAAGTACTAGGAACACCACCACGTTTTTGTCACACTTTCTGTATACACATGATTCATCCTGACATTGATCAAATCTATAGGATTTTATCACCTGATCAAAACATATGTTCCAAGATCCGGAAGCTTGCTTAAGTCCATAAATGGACTTCTTGAGCTTACAAACAAGATGCTCCTGGCCCTTTTCAATGAACCCGTCTGGCTGCTTCATATAGATGTCTTCCTCAAGACTTCCATTAAGGAAAGCTGTCTTGACATCCATTTGCCAAATCTCATAATCGAGATGAGCTGCAATAGATAAAGAATTCGGATAGACTTAAGCATGGCTACAGGAGAAATGGTTTTCTCATAATCGATACCCTCTCTTTGAGTAAAACCTTTTGCTACAAGCCGAGCTTTAAAGGTTTCAACCTTACCGTCTGATCCTCTTTTTCTCTTATAGACCCACTTGCATCCAATGGCTTTTACACCAACGGATGGTTCTACAAGCTCCCAGACCTGATTAGAATCCATAGATTCTATTTCAGATATCATTGCTTTTTGCCAAGACTCTGTATCTTTATCTTGGAGTGCTTTATTGTAGGTACAGGGATCATAATCTTGTTCCTCAGGGACGAAGTCTGACGACTCTCCCAAGAACATATATCTATCAGGTTGTATCACAACCCTCCCACTACGACGAGGCACTATCGGTTGTGGTGTAACATTTGTGACACGTTGTGCAGTTATTTGTGGTTCATCCTCTTGTACTGTTGGTACTGAAGTACTTGGTGTCTCACGTCTCAGTTCTGCTAGAACAACTCTACTTGTGGGTTCATCCTCAATGTATTGCAGACATGATTAGTGGCTCCTGTATCTACACACCAGGTGCCGGTAGATAACACCGCTAAACATGTTTCAACTACTAGTAAATGAGATATACCTTCTTTGTTCGCTTGTTTGAGAAGTGGACAATCAGTCTTCCAATGTCCTGACCCTTTGCTCTTAAAATATTTGCCTTTCGACTTTTTTACCGCGCCTTGAGGTCCCATGCCCTTCTTTGCTGAGTTTGCCTGTTTCTGAATGTTATTCTTCTTCTTACCGCCTTTTGTCTTAAAAGTAGAAGCCTTTTCAGAAACAAAAACATGACCACTCTGCCTAAAGAGAGATTCAGCATCCTGTAGCTCTTTTACAAGTTCTGTCAAACTATACAACCGTTTGTTCATGTCGTAATTAAGACGAAAATTGTTAAAACTTTTAGGCAGAGTCCCGAGAATGATATCGACTTGGGATTCTCTATCGATTTCAGCTCCAAGGATCTCCATCTCATTCAGATGACCCATCATCTTGAGAACATGATCCCTTACTGGTGTACCCTCATCCATTTTTGTATTCATCAAACATTTCATAGCAAACTGCCTAGCTGCTCTACTCTGATGTTCGAAGAGTTGCTTGAGGTTATATATACATCATGTCATAAGCAGTGGCCATGGCCTGATGCTGATGTTGCAGTACATTTAACATAGATGCCAGAATATAACACCGCGCCATCTCATCTGTCTTTTTCCACTTATTATAAGCCTTTTTGACCTCTTCATCAGAGTTAGCATCAGGCTTAGGTGAGAATTCCTCAACAAGTACATATTTGTACTCCTCAGCAGTCAGAACAATGTCCAAATTACGTTTCCAGTCACTATAATTAGGTCCAGTAAGTTTGTTTTCTTTAAGAATCACCATAAGTGGACTGAAAGAACCCATTTTTTTGAAATCCTGAGAATCACATAAAAAAATTATGTAGGACAAAAAAACTTTTTGAATTAACTAAATATTGATTCCCTCAAAACAATAATAAGAAATTCACCAACACCTTGAACACCATGAATTTAGCATGCCACGATAGTGTGGACATATACAAATTCAACTTTGTTCAAGTAGGTTTTTCTTATTAATTTTACTATCATGTCAACATAACTTTATGACAAATAAAATTAATATGCTGGTCTTGCTCTGGTCATACAAATAATAGCAGTAACTCCGATGGGGAGGATACCATTATTTGTATCTAAGGGTATACCATTACTTAATACTAAGTCCATTACCTTGTAATGAGTTCCTTCAGATGGAGAAGTGAACACATACTAGGTAACTTTCTACAATTATTCCTAAGGAAGTTTGTACTGGTGATCCATAATTATACTCATCCGATATGGAGGAAAGCATTAAAGCCAACACGCAAGTATAATTACATCACCTACAAACCAGTAATGGAGACCATAGGATTTATACTAAATGAATATCCTCTCCCACTTAGTTATTTAACAATGAGGGTTTTCTACTAGTTGATATTATGTCCATTAATGTTGGCTTGATTTTTCAAAAAAAACAACCACACAATAATAAACATGCATAATCAGAAAAAACAAAATGATAAAAATAAGAGAAAATATCCAACTATTATGGTCATCTTTGCTGCTCCGTCCTCAACTATCCGAATCCAAAATCTGGCGCTGCGCAGATCTATTCGGGGTTCGACCTGCCCGGTCAGGTAGCTGGGTTCGTGGCAGCGCCCAAATTTTTTTTTTTAAGGTTTTGGCTGTCGATTCCTTCATCAAAAATCATCTGTATGCCTCTGGACTGCTTAAAACCAGCATCTCGTCCGGCGTCAGAAACAGCCACCACAGCCATCACGATTGATCAAAAATAATTAAAATTATATCAATCCTATGCCTCCCGAAGGAGTTCACACATAATCTAGATTGAAAAATTAAAATAATAAGCACGATCAACCCTCGTGATTTTAATTATATCCACAGCAACAATAACATCCACGACATGTCCGTGGTTTAAACAACACCATCAAAAATATGCATTGGACCATAATAGTTGGATCTAAGATGCATGAAAAACCGAGTTAGAACAGATCTACATCTACCGACTATTACACAGCGCAGGTTTTATTGGACAACATGGACGTATCAATCAATACGTAGATCCAAAGTGGCTCTGATACCAATTGATGGAACTGGGGATTCCCAGGACCCTTCCTTTGGTGTGCGTATTGATCGATAGAAAGTTAAACAGATCTAATACGTGTTCTAACCCTTCATAGGTGAAATCTAGGGTTCACGAATTATAACTGCGGCTGAAAGGAGATAAGTAATTCCTGGCAATCTCGAGCGGACGACCCCGAGATCTTCTGTACGTATTCCTTCCTCGAGTTGGACGTCGTGTGGGCGACGATCTCCCAACCTTTTCTTCTCCTTGGCAGCCCTCTTTTCTCTCTTTACGTGAATCACGAATTTAGAGAAAGTTTCAGATTTCTGATCAGTAATCTGGCGGCCAGAGAATAGAGGATATATATAGCCTACGGCAGGGACCATGAGGAGAAATTAGGATTAGGCCTCCTAACGGATCTGGATATCCCGTGTTCAGCCCGAACACACAATCCAGGCACATTAACAATAGCTCGGTCCACTAATGAGCTATTGTTGCACTACTTCCACAATCCCAAATTATGTTTGTGGGCTCCTTTTATTATATGCCCGTTTGGCTCCCCATGTTAAGATGTCGTATGTCCGTCGATCAAATTAAGTTACTGACAACTATATTGATTCAACATCTTTTATCCTTAAGTAGTACCGCTCAACTTTATTTGTCATGTCGGATATAATCCACCTGCAAGGTTTACATGACAATCCTTATGAGCTCCTTAAGGGGACATCATCAACCCGATGTATCGGGATATGGATTCCATTTATAATCAACAGCCCATCATACATACAATGTTATTACCCAATTCATAGAGGTTGTTAATCCATAATGAATCTCACTCTTTCATGAGTCAAAGTAATACACACTGCATATACATGTCCGTTATTATATTCGGATTAAGAGCACAAGCATCCATAATAAAAGAGGTGTTTGTTCTCTTATGTAGTCAGTACAAAGAGAACAACCTCAAGTGGTCTTGTTCAATACACACAAAGTGTACTAGTGTAAACCTATAGTCAAGATAGACTAATACCAGATTACACTACAACCTTTCCAATAGATTGTCCAAGTCCATCTAGGTTGTGAATTATTTATATACTCCATAGGGAACTGATAATATGATCTTCTGTGTGACACCACACACCATATTATCTACAATATAGAATATCAGACATTTGCATTAACACTTACAACAAATACAATATACAAACATTTGCCCATATGATTCTCATTCAAAATTTAAGAAAATAAGGTTACTACAAAAGTGATGCTTTTAGTATATAACCCTAACAATACCGTCGAGGCTGCGACGTAGGCTGGACTTGGCTACGTACTCGTATTCCGGAACGCAAGTGCGGGTCGTGACACCGCTGACTTTGCAATATCAAAACCTGTCAAAGTTCACACATAATTAAAGAATAATTTTAGTCTTCTAGTTACACATGGGACACATGGATTTCCTAAACAACAAGTCTACATGCTTCTAGGATTTCTAGATCTAGTTTTGTAGTTTTAACTTCCAAGATTCAAGGTTAAGCCCCAAATTATGGACAAACATATAAATTACCTAATTTAATCTAATTATAATCTGAAATAAAATCTAAATATAAAAGTTTTGACTATAAAAAGTCACAGCTCCAAATTTTGGACTCGTGGCACGCAAATCGATGCGTACCGTTGACTAAAGTGTATGTAAAACCTAATTTCGATTTTAAATAATTTAGGTTAAATTCCTATTAGTGTAATCTTTGGATAATATTTAGTATTTATAATATTATTATTATTATTATTATTATTATTATTTAGTCGGTTATTAAATTACTTTTTTCTTAATTTGGAATTATTGTTTATTGGGTTGTGTTTTGTTGGACCCTAGCCCAACCCATTTTCTTTCCCAAATCCAAACCCTTTTCAAAAAAAAACACAAAGCCGAAACCCATTTCCCTCACTCACTCGTTCAACCCCCTCTATTCTCTCTGCACGTAAACACATCCCTCAAAAATCTCACCAACACTAGCACTCACCAAATTCCTCTCTGTCACACCTCTAATCTCTACTACCACCACTAGATAGCACCTATTCCTCCTCCACTTTTCAATAGCTACAACATCACCCCCATCATCCTCTCCCTTATCCCTCCATCTTTTTCCCTCTCAAAACCACTCTAGATCATCTTTCGGTCGCCACTTGCCTTTCCGCAGCTGCGCGTGCCTGATCTGCGGCTGTAACGGCCCAGAACCAGAATACTGGAGAGCGGGGGCATACATAGCCAGCTACGTATATTGATGTGCAACCCACCTTGCTATACGGTCACGGCTGTCTAGATACATGAGGGTTTAACTACAAGCCAACAGTCTCCTATGGTCATGAACAAGCCTATTGTCTCAATCACAAGCAAGTAGTAACAGTTACAAGATGTCAGAGCACCAAATATACAATAGTAAGGCGTCCCATACATTACATATTCGGATGATCATGAAGCTAGTCATACAAAATGTTAAGACTGGCAAGAGTTTTAGTCAATACATGATCAACCCTAGGATTTGTCAATCTTGTTACGGCCCGTAGGCAGACCGTAAACAAAGGTATAACCGAGCTAACAAGTGCTCGTCGGCTAAACGCCTCAAAAGAATAATTTTTACAATAAAGTTGGAGAACAAAAAAAACCTACTCGTTGCCAGGGTTACGCCTGGTGGTCCCCATCTGGCTGGAAGACAGGTGGATCCTCTGATGCTGCTCCGATATCTGGCCATACAAAACCAGCTGGGTCAGACCCCAGAAAGAGCAAGTGCCACAAAGAAGGCTTCACTTAGGAACTAAAACCAGCATATCACAATAGAATATTAAAGATAAATAATAAATAAAGAACTGAGAATAATAGAGATAACAACAGTAAACTGAGTACGAAGAAACCATTCAAGTAGCCATGTCACAACCCTTAAAGCAAACAAGGACCGGGGTTGCAGCCCTTCACCTGAATAGAAACCCGTCTCAAATACTATTGGTATAGTAGAGATATTAAATGAAGAGAGGACACAGAACTGCTCCGGAAACTAGGTTACAACCCTTAAACCAAACAAGGACCGGGGTTGTAACCCTTCGCCCGAACAGAACTGGACCCCTGATCTTTATTGCTAAGACCAGCATAAATAATCATGGTATTAAGGTAAGGTAAAACTTGACGAACATGGCATGGGGTTGAAATAAGGCAATAAACAAAGAGAGGACACAGAATTGCTCTGAGAGCCAGGTTATAACCCTTAAACCAAACAAGGACCGGGGTTGTAACCCTTCACCTGAACAGAACTGGACCCCTGATCTTTATTGTGAAGGCCAGACACAGTAAGCAGGATGATATATGATAAGATAACCATGGAACTATTCAGATGGCCAAGTTACAACCCTTAAACCAAACAAGGATCGAGGTTGTAACCCTTCATCTGAACAGAACCTGGTATCCCATCTTTTATCGATACAAAATTATGTCAGGATACAATCTTGTACAAGATCATGGCAACCTAGACTGGGCTGGACTCCATCCAATCAATCACGGCCAAGCAATAAGTACGGCTTGATACTTTAACTAACTAGGGTTATCACAATCCTAGTTACTAGCAAGATGCAATAAGATTATCCCAACAACCACAAGTCCTACAGACCATCCGGTTATCCAGGTCGATTGTCCGTTGATGACGAATGCAACACGTGACTGTGTGTTGGAAATGTGCCCTACTCTTCGGTAGGCTACAAGTCCATTTAATGCGCCCAGATAACGGGATTGCCTGTAGCTGGGAATCTCTTCATGACTACTGGATTATTCTAGTTATTAGCCTTAGTTGAATTCAGTAGGTACCTCTGACCGTGGTACTCAGGGATCCCCATCCTAGACATGATGCAAGACAGTACCAGTTTATTTGTACAAACACAATCGCCCACGGTGTCCAGATCTTTCATACTTGTCATGTCAGGCTAGCTGTCGTAACAGCATGCCGAGATATATCATGTCAGTTTACTTGTCAAGAGTGTGCCACAGCGGGCCACTATCGTGTTCTATTCTTACATTATCATGAATGAGAGGAACTTGCATAAAATAACTAGTGGTATATTCTTGATGCCAAGGAAAAGATCTACAACTTTCACGTTGGGAGTTAGGAGAAATTCGAGCCACAATTCGGTCAATTAGGACATATAATAGTTAGAAATAGCCAAAATAGGCATTATGCGGCCTATTCTGCGACACCATGTGCGGCCAACTGCGACATGTGGCTTATGCGGTCCAACTGCGACATCATATGCGGCTCAACTGCGATATGCACTCATGCGGCTCAACTGCGACATGATATGCGACCAACTGCGACATGCGCTCATGCGGCTCAACTGCGACATGATATGCGGCCAACTGCGACATGCGGCTTATGCGGCTCAACTGCGACATAGTATGCGGCCAACTGCGACATGCGCTCATGCGGCTCAACTGTGACATGATATGCGGCCAACTGCGACATGCGGTCATGCGGCTCAACTGCGACATCATAGGCGGCTCAACTGCGACATGCGCTCATGCGGCTCAACTGCGACATGATATGCGGCCAACTGCGACATGCGCTCATGTGGCTCAACTGCGACATCATATGCGGCTCAACTGTGACATGCGCTCATGCGGCTCAACTGCGACATGATATGCGGCCAACTGCGACATGCGCTTATGCGGCTCAATTGCGACATCATATGCGGCCAACTGCGACATCATATGCGGTCAACTGCGACATGTGCCTTATACGGCTCATTTTGCGATATCATATGCGGTCAACTGCGGCATGTGCCTTATGCGGCTCATTTCGTGACATCATATGCGGTCAACTGCAACATCATGACAGAAGAACATAGAAATGACCAAAAAAATGCTTTTGGCCATAACTTCCTCATCCGAAGTCAAAATCAAGCGAAACAAAAGCCAAAACCGCATAAAATTGAATTCTCTACAACATAGAACCATTAGTTTTCAAAAATAACCAAGTTTTAGAGATCAAAACTAAGAAAAACCTAAAAGTAACAAACTTAGATCTACAAGAACCCATCCATCAAATCCAAAAATGTCAAGTTCTAAAGAGGCTTAGAATCAAGTAAGGAAGAGAATGGAACAATAAAATTTGAGATCCATCATGAAGCAAGTTCGCACTTGCCTAAGCTCTCTCTCTCTTTCTCCTGGTGGTTGAAGAAGTTATGATGGAGAAGAAGAAGATTAATGAAGAGAGAGAAAGGGGAATGGGTTAATAAAGGGTAGTGGTGGTGGTAGGTAGGGGGGTTGGTTCATAACCAAACCAAGCCGAACCAATTCAAGCCAAAACGAACCAAGATGAATCATGGCTAAGCAAATAAAAATACCCAAAAAACTAAGCAAGGAGACATACAATACAAGATAAAATACGTACACGTATTCCAAAATACGTAATACGAACAACAAGCATTACAACTCTACCCACCTTAAAAGAATTCCGTCCTCGAAATTTAATCAAGAGGTTAGAATTACAAGGACAAGCTATACTAATCACAGGCAAGCTATACTAATCAAGCAATCAAGAAACTATTCATGCAAGCACGGAATCGAAGCTATGAGGCATAAGAAAGATATTATACCTCACGAGTCAAACAGGTCGGGATATCGCGATCGAATATCATCCTCACGCTCCCACGTTGACTCACCCAAAGAGTGATGACCCCAAGCAACTCGGACTAACTTGATAGTCTTGTTCTTGAGTGTCTTCTCTCTTCGATCCAATATAGACACGGGCCTCTCCTCATACGAAAGGTTGGTACCAACAACCAATTCTGAATGATCCAGGATGTGCCTCAGGTCCGGGATATACCGTCGCAGTTGGGATACGTGGAACACGTCATGCACCTCACGTAGCGACGGTGGAAGAGCGAGACGATAGGATACATCTCCTACTCGCTCCAGAATTTCGAACGGTCCTATATACCTAGGACTAAGCTTTCCCCGCACGCCGAAATGAATGATGCCACGGTTAGGCAAAATCCTCAGGAATACATGGTCGTCGACAGAAAACTCAAGAGGGCACCGATGAGAATCGGTCCAATGATGCTGGCGATCTTGGGCAACTCGAAGATAATCTCTGACTCTCCTGACCACCTCAACGGTCTGAGAAATCAATTCTGGACCGAGCATCTGCCTCTCTCCGACATCATCCCATGCTAGCGGGGATCGACACTTCCTACCATACAGTGACTCGAATGGTGCCATCTGGATACTAGCTTGGAAACTGTTGTTGTACGAGAACTCCACCAGGTGCAGGTGATCTTCCCACGAACCACCAAAGTCGAGTATACAAGATCTCAACATATCTTCGAGAGTCTGGATCGTACGTTCTGACTGGCCATCTGTCTGTGGGTGATATGCTGAACTGAACTGGAGGCGAGTCCCCAAACTCTCTTGCAGGCTACGCCAAAAGTGCGACATAAATCTTGAATCTCTGTCCGAGGTGATACTGACTGGTATACCGTGTAATCTGACAACCTGCCGGAGATACATCTCTGCTAGCTGAGCCGTCGACTGACCAACTCTGAACGGAAGAAAGTGAGCCACCTTCGTGAGCCTGTCTATGACAACCCAAATAGCGTCTCTGCCAGCCTGGGATCTAGGCAATCCAGTCACAAAATCTATGGTTATGTGCTCCCATTTCCACTCTGGAATTGGCAATGGTTGAAGTAGTCCAGCTAGTCTCTGATGTTCAGCCTTAACTTGTTGGCAGACTAAACAACGAGAGACAAATCGAGCTATCTCCCTCTTCATGCCATTCCACCAAAAGTGCTGGCGGATATCACGATACATCTTCGTGCCACCGGGATGAATAGAATACTGTGAAATGTGGGCCTCTGCCATGATCTTCTGTCTGATATCTTCGTTGGGTACATAAAGACGCTTACCATGTCGAAGTGTACCATCTTCATGGATACATAACTCTTATCTTCGTCCTGCCTCATACTCTGCTCTGAGTCGCTGAAGCTTGGAATCTACTGACTGCGCCATCCGGATGCTTTCGATTATAGTAGACTGAACTTGCATGCTGGCCATCAATATCATATTGGTAGGGAGGACAACTTCTATACCCATCTTCTGAAGATCGGCTAACAGCTCTGGTTGTGCTGTTATAAGTAAACTCCAGCTCTCCTGCTCAATGCATCCGCAACAACGTTGGCCTTCCCAGGATGATACTGTAGGTTGACATAATAATCCACAAGAAGCTCCAGCTATCTCCTCTGACGCATGTTAAGATCCTTCTGGGTGAAAATATACTTCAGGCTCTTGTGGTCGGTGAAAATCTCCATCCTATCTCCATACAAGTAGTGCCTCCAAAGCTTAAGTACAAACACTACTGCTGCCTGCTCCAAGTCATGGGTTGGGTAATTCCTCTCTTGATCACGAAGTTGTCGTGACGCATAAGCTATTACCTTCCCATGCTGCATCAGAACACATCCTAAACCTCTGCCCGAAGCATCACAATACACTGAGAATCCTCCGGTTCCATCTGAAAGTGTGAGAATAGGAGCCGTCATCAAGCCTCGCTTCAATCTCTCAAAAGAATCCTGGCACTCTGCTGTCCAAGCAAACTGTACATCCTTGCAGGTCAACTGGGTCAATGGCGCTGAAATTCGAGCAAGGTCTGAAACAAATCGTCGGTAGTAGTCGGCCAAGCCAAGAAAACTGTGAATTTCTGCGACTGTGCTAGGTACCGGCCATGACTCAATAGCCACGATCTTCTGGGGATCCACTTCAACTCCTCCTCGGGTGATGATATGACCCAAGTACAAAATGTGATCGAGCCAGAACTCGTATTTACTAAACTTGGCATACAATTGGTGCTCTCTGAGAATCTGAAGAACCACACGAAGATGCTGCTGATGCTCCGCCTCACTCTTACTGTAAACCAGGATGTCGTCTAGGAACACAATCACGAACTGATCCAAATAAGGCATAAAAATATGATTCATGAGGTCCATGAATACTGCTGGCACATTGGTTGCTCCAAATGGCATCACAAGTAACTCCCAATGTCCATATCTCGATCTAAAAGCTATCTTCGGAATGTCCTACTCCCTGACTCTGATCTGATGGTATCCTGATCGCAAGTCGATCTTCGAGAATACTGCTGCCCCGTTGAGTTGATCAAACAAGTCATCTATCCTCGGGAGAGGGTATCTGTTCTTGATTGTCACTGAGTTCAAGGTACGATAATCTACACATAATCTGGACGTACCATCCTTCTTTTTCATAAGAAGCATCGGGGCTCCCCAAGGCGATCCACTAGCACGAATGAATCCCTTGGTTCTGAGTTCTTCAATCATCTTGTACAATGTCTCTAGCTCTGACGGCGCCATCCTGTAGACTCTCTCTGACACTGGGGCTGTCCCAGGAATCAAGTCGATGGTAAACTCGATCTCTCGCTCGGGCGGAATCCCTGGAAGCTCTTCTGGGAAAACATCTGGAAATTCTTCGACTATCCGAGGCAACTGCACTGCTGCTACTGCCATCCGCAACACTGGAGGAGAAGGTTCAACTTCGCCTCGGGAGAAGAAAAACTCCGGCTCGCTTGGAATGCTAAAAATAACCCTGCCAATGTGGCAGTCTATCCTAGTATACTGGTCCCTCAACCAATCCGTCCCTAAGACCACATCATAATCGGCCATCGGAAACTCTATCAATCTAGCGGGGAATTCTCTATCGCTAACTACAATCCGACACAAGGAAAACACTCTATCTACTCCCACAAGTCCGTTACCAGTAAGTATATTGAGCCTTACTGATAATGACTCGGGCTCCAATCCTACCCGTGTCATGAATCGTGCAGACATAAATGAATGCGATACACCAGAGTCAAATAATACTGAAGCTGGAAAGGAGTTGACGAGAATAGTACCTGCCACTACCTCTCCTGGTGCTATTCCTTCTTCTCCCATAGTCAAGGCCAGCACTTGACCATGTCCTCTGGGTACGGGTCCCCTCTGCTGATAATTCCTCTGCCTGCTCTGGATCAGGGCTTGGGCTTGGGCATACTGCTGCGGTCTCTGCTGCTGGAATGCCTGGGCCTGCGTCGGCAATGGCCTCGAAAACGGGTACTGCAGCTGCTGCTGCTGGATTGGTGCTGGTCCTCTAACTGAAGGACTAGAGAAAGCTGATGAACTCCTCCTGTTCGGGCAGTTCCCAACCCTATGGTCCGGGGCATCATAAACCAAGCACAAACCCTGTGCTTTGCGACACTCTGATACCACATGCCCTGGCTTCCCGCAGTGTGAACATCCCACTGCGGAAGACTGCTTCTGCTTCTGCTGCTGAGGGTGCGTCGGGGTGGAATGCTGAACCGACGTCAATGAGGCCGCCCACCTCGGAGCTCCAATGGTCAAAGCCTTGGCTGCCGGGGCTGGTGCTGATGACTGATTCATCTGGCCGTGAGATCGCTTTCGACCTCCGGTCCTATCCACGATCCTCTGGGAGGTATACTCATGCCTCCGGGATGCTCTCAATACTGCATCAAAAGTCTGATGCTCAAACTGCTCCACCACCAATAAAATCTCTAGATGGAGCCCCTGTTGGAACCGCTGGGCTCTATCGAACTCGATCGCCACCAAGGTGGGAGCAAACCGACTAAGCCTGGAGAACTCGGCCGCATATCCATCGACCGTCCTGTCCATCTGCTTCAGATTTATGAACCTCGTCTGTAGATCATACCGAGCTACAGCATCAAAATACTTGGTCTGGAATCTCTCCCTGAATACTGTCCAGGCAATAGGGACCACTAATCCAACGGCCTGTGCCGCCCACCAGCTGCGGGTAAGATTTAGTAACTGCAGGCGCACCACGGCCACCTTCTCATTCTCTGGAGTCCTGGCTGCTTCTAGAATTACCTCTGTGTCCTGAAGCCATGCATATGCAGCGATCGCATCTTTACTGCCGTCAAAGAAGGGAGGGTTCAAGCGCTTGAAGCTGTTGGCCGTACTATTACCCTGATGACCTCCTCTGGTCAAAGCGTCTACCACCGCCTGGTGCAAGGCATCTCCTCGTCGATCCTGGGAGGCTAATAGTGACCTGATGAGACCCACCAACGTGCCATCATCAGGCTCTGCAGGCTGGACGGGCTGAACTGGTGGCTCTCCTCCTGTAGGTATGACTCTGGAGGCTACTCCTTAATGCTGGGCTTGATCTCCAGGTTGTTGTTGGTCCGCGGGAGGTGCTCCGCCTTGCTGATCGGCAGGTCTATGAACAATACTGCTGAAGAAGACGACATAGAAAACAATAAGGAAGGACCATGACAGATCAACGATACAAGTATGTGATCAGGTCAAGATTCTCAGGGATTTGAAGATACGAGCAGAGATCAATGGCGAATACTGATTGAGATATCTATTCGGTAAACCCTCACATATCTTGATTTACAAGACCTGCATGGGCTACCACTAAAACCATGTAACGCCCCAGAACCAGAATACTGGAGAGCGGGAGCATACATAGCCAGCTACGTATATTGTAGTGCATCCCACCTCGCTATACGGTCACGGCTGTCTAGATACATGAGGGTTTAACTACAAGCCAACAGTCTCCTATGGTCATGAACAAGCCCATTGTCTCAATCACAAGCAAGTAGTAACAGTTACAAGATGTCAGGGCACCAAATATACAATAGTAAGGTGTCCCATAAATTACATATTCGGATGATCATGAAGCTAGTCGTACAAAATGTCAAGACTAGCAAGAGTTTTAGTCAATACATGATCAACCCTAGGATTTGTCAATCATGTTACGGCCCGTAGGCAGACAGTAAATAAAGGTACAACCGAGCTAACAAGTGCTCGTCGGCTAAACGCCTTAAAAGAATAATTTTTACAATAAAGTGGGAGAACAAAAAGAAACCCACTCGTTGCCTGGGTTACGCCTGGTGGTCACCATCTGGGTGGAAGACAGGTGGATCCTCTGATGCTGCTCCGATATCTGGCCATACAAAACCAGCAGGGTCAGACCCCAGAAAGAGCAAGTACCACAAAGGAGGCTTCACTTAGGAACTAAATCAGCATATCATAATAGAATATTAAAGATAAATAATAAATAAAGAACTGAGAATAATAGAGATAACAACAGTAAACTGAGTACGAAGAAACCATTCAAGTAGCCAGGTCACAACCCTTAAACCAAACAAGGACCGGGGTTGCAGCCCTTCACCTGAATAGAAACCCGTCTCAAATACTATTGGTACAGTAGAGACAATAAACGAAGAGAGGACACAGAACTGCTCCGAAAATCAGGTTACAACCCTTAAACCAAACAAGGACCGGGGTTGTAACCCTTCGCCCGAACAGAACTGGACCCCTGATTTTTATTGCTAAGACCAGCATAAATAATCATGGTATTAAGGTAAGGTAAAACATGACGAACATGGCATGGGGTTGAAATAAGGCAATAAACGAAGAGAGGACATAGAACTGCTCCGGGAGCCAGGTTATAACCCTTAAACCAAACAAGGACCGGGGTTGTAATCCTTCACCTGAACAGAACTGGACCCCTAATCTTTATTATGAAGGCCAGGCACAGTAAGCAGGATGATATATGATAAGATAACCATGGAACTATTCAGATAGCCAAGTTACAACCATTAAACCAAACAAGGACCGAGGTTGTAACCCTTCATCTGAACAGAACCTGGTATCCCATCTTTTATCGATACAAAATCATGTTAGGATACAATCTTGTACAAGATCATGGCAACCTAGACTGGGCTGGACTCTATCCAATCAATCACGGCCAAGCAATAAGTACGGCTTGATACTTTAACTAACTAGGGTTATCACAGTCCTAGTTACTAGCAAGATGCAATAAGATTATCCCAACAGCCACAAGCCCTGCAGACCATCCGGTTATCCAGGTCGATTGTCCGTTGATGACGAATGCAACACGTGACTGTGTGCTGGAAATGTTCCCTACTCGTCGGTAGGCTACAAGTCCATTTAATGCGCCCAGATCACGGGATTGCCTATAGCTGGGAATCTCTTCATGACTACTGGATTATTCTAGTTATTAGCCTTAGTTGAATTCAGTAGGTACCCCTGACCGTGGTACTCAGGGATCCTCATCCTAGACATGATGCAAGATAGTACCAGTTTATTTGTACAAACACAATCGCCTACGGTGTCCAGATCTTTCATACTTGTCATGTCAGGCTAGCTGTCGTAACAGTATGCCGAGATATATCATGTCAGTTTACTTGTCAAGAGTGTGCCACAGCGGGCCACTATCGTGTTCTATTCTTACATTATCATGAATGAGAGGAACTTACATAAAATAACTAGTGGCATATTCTTGATGCCAAGGAAAAGATCTACAACTTTTACGTTGGGAGTTGGGAGAAATTCGAGCCAGAATTCGGTCAATTAGGACATATAATAGTTAGAAATAGCCAAAATAGGCATTATGCGGCCTATTCTGCGATACCATGTGCGGCCAACTGCGACATGTAGCTTATGCGGCCCAACTGCGACATCATATGCGGCTCAACTGCGACATGCGCTCATGCGGCTCAACTGCGACATCATATGCGGCCAACTACGACATGCGCTCATGCGGCTCAACTGCGACGTGATATGCGGCCAACTGCGACATACGGCTTATGCGGCTCAACTGCGACATCGTATGCGGCCAACTGCGACATGCGCTCATACGGCTCAACTGCGACATGATATGTAGCCAACTGCGACATGCGCTCATGCGGCTCAACTGCGACATCATATGCGGCTCAACTGCGACATCATATACGGCTCAACTGCGACATGCGCTCATACGGCTCAACTGCAACATGATATATGGCCAACTGTGAAATGCGCTCATGTGACTCAACTGCGACATCATATGCGGCTCAACTGCGACATGATATGCGGCCAACTGCGACATGCGCTCATGCGGCTCAACTACGACATCATATGCGGCCAACTGCGACATCATATGCGGTCAACTGCGACATGTGCCTTATGCGGCTCATTTTGCGATATTATATGCGGTCAACTGCGACATGTGCCTTATGCGGCTCATTTCGTGACATCATATGCGGTCAACTGCGACATCATGACAGAAGAACATAGAAATGACCAAAAAATGCTTTTGGCCATAACTTCCTCATCCGAAGTCGAAATCAAGCGAAACAAAAGCCAAAACCGCATGAAATTGAATTCTCTACAACATAGAACCATTAGTTTTCAAAAATAACCAAGTTTTAGAGATCAAAACTAAGAAAAATTGAAAAGTTATAAACTTAGATCTACAAGAATCCATCCATCAAATCCAAAAATGTCAAGTTCTAAAGAGGTTTAGAATCAAATAAGGAAGAGAATGGAACAATAAAACTTAAGATCCATCATAAAGCAAGTTTGCACTTGCCTAAGCTCTCTCTCTCTTTCTTCTGGTGGTTTAAGATGTTATGATGGAGAAGAAGAAGATTAATGAAGAGAGAGAAAGGGGAATGGGTTAATAAAGGGTAGTGGTGGTGGTAGGTAGGGGGTTGGTTCACAACCGAACCAAGCCGAACCAATTCAAGCCAAACCGAACCAAGATAAATCATGGCTAAGCAAATAAAAATACCCAAAAAACTAAGCAAGGAGACATGCAATACAAGATAAAATACGTACACGTATTCTAAAATACGTAATACGAACAACAGACATTACAGCGGCCGACCCCTGCGCCGGACCCCTTGTTCGGCCGACTAGCAGGCCGTACGTACCAGCGACCGACCTCCATATCGGACCCGCGGTCCACCCGTTGCCGCTGTCCCAACCGACCGACGCCCTGCTCTGGACCTGACCCGTCCGCGACCTACGGTCAGCCGCGCGATGCCCCTGGCCACTGCCGTACCTGTCCTGACGCGTTCCCGAGGCCTTCGAGCCGGTGATGACGCGTCATGATCCGAGTTCGAGGCCACCCTTCGGATTCCGACATCAAACTTTCGGTATAATTCCTAAACCGAGTTGTTCGTCCCTCCCCATAGTAGTCGATGATGATTCGGTATCGATCCCACTGCAGGATTTGATTATTTTACATTGCTTGTGTGGATACTCGAAACAATTGCGGAATCGTTAGTCTGATTTCAGACATGGGTATTGTTCTGTTAAGATTGGCTCTGGCCAGAATTGTTGTTGGTTATTCTGTTAGAAATTGGTTGCAATCTGATGTCAGACTCGAAATTATGGTTCTTAGTTGTTCTGTGAGGTTTTGGCTAAAATTTTGAAGTTGGGTTTTACTAGAATTAGTTTTTGTAGTTCTGTTAATATATATATATTGTAGTTCTGTTATATATATATATATATATATATATATATATATATATATATATATATATATATATATATTATATATATATAGATATATATATATATATATATATATATATATATATATTTATATATATTTTTGTAGTTTTTATATTTTTTTATATTATCTATATATATATATATATATATATATATATATATATATATATATATAATATAGATATATATATATATATATATATATATATATAGGTGTATATATATATAAAAATATATAGGTGTATATATATAAAAATATATATATATAGGTGGTATATATTATATATATATTATATAATATATAATTATATATAATATATATATAT